>JAECUM010028868.1:0-19972 GCA_016617855.1 Megalonaias nervosa | reverse complement strand
AATTTATATCTGGACTTTTCCAATAACGTATTATGACTTCGGCAACCAAAAGTTCAAATATTCTACCAATCACCCTCAAATCGAGGCGTTTCAGAAAGATTTCATCAAAATGTTTTAAAAATTGATGCAGTCATATTGCTTTGATACAGGAAAATATTGGAATGAATGTGCACATTTGCTTGTAGGGAATCAGTTCAAAAATCGTTTGAGATTAGTCCTTTTCAACTAGTTTTTGTACATTCTGTTTAAGGATCATTGAAGATAGCTAAAAACACAATTGCCTTCAACCAAATATACAGAGAGATTAATCTTCATGGCTATGTCTCTGACTTCAAATATAAGTCCTCAAAGGAGTGTAATGTAGAAATAAGTAATCTTCACTCTACGCTGTCAAAATTGAAATCAAGGTATGACAAAAATACAAAAGAAAGGGGTTTTCAGCCTGGTGACAGAGTTATGACTATCTTGCCAATACCGCCAAATTACCTGCTTTCTAAATAGTATCGTTCAAAAATAGGTAAAAGGAACGTAACTGACTTAAACTATATAACCAAGACACCAGGAAGGCGATAACTGAAACATCTGTGACATATAAATATGTTAAGGAGTACGTAGGTAGATAATGCTGTCCATCATCAACTCGATTTAGTTGTACCTGTCCCACACGGTGACGATTCAAAGATGACGTGCAATCGAACGTTAGTAACGTTGGTTTAACTAGTCTTCAGAATTCACAAATATTAAGCATTCTCATTCAGAAACATTCGTATATACAGCCACAAGAAACGTGTGATTTAAAATAGCTGTTATGTAA
This sequence comes from Megalonaias nervosa, assembly GCA_016617855.1. Taxonomy (NCBI): domain Eukaryota; kingdom Metazoa; phylum Mollusca; class Bivalvia; order Unionida; family Unionidae; genus Megalonaias; species Megalonaias nervosa. The sequence continues at coordinate 19,158 of JAECUM010028868.1, read as the reverse complement.
ATATGAGCACTTGTTTCCAGATATGCCGACAAATAAAATGTACTGAGACGTTAAAATTGTAGATTCTACGGCTGTGAAACAGCATCCTTACATGTTGAATCCTATCAGGCAGGAATGTTTGGAAAAGGAAAATGAATATTTACTGGAGAATGATTTTTCAATATGTATTGTTATGCCGAAATTAGATAATACTTTCCGTATGTGTACAGATTATAGACAAGTAAACAGTATCACCAAACAGAATAGTTTCCATAACCACATATCGATGACTACATTGACAAAATTGGAAATGCAATATATGTCACAAAGTTTCACCTTTTCAAAGGATTGAGGCAAATTCCACTCACGGAATAATCAAAAGGAATTTTAGCATTTGCATCTCAAGATGGACCTTATCAACATAAAATTAAGCAATCTGCAATGCAAAAATTATCTTTCTTTTCTTGCATTTAATAAACATGATTAAATATGGTCTTGATAATTGGGACTTATACAGCGATGACGTCACCATCTACAACAACACATGCAGAGATAATTTGGAAGCCATTCTGAAATTCTTTGATAGACTCCGTGATACAAATTTCACAATTATTTTAGGTTAATGTGAATTTTGCAGTACTTGTAATACATTTTTAGGACATGTATTACAAGTTAAGTCTGTAGAAGTTAAGGTCAATCTTTTCATTGAATTTATTGTGCCTGTCAATAAAAAGAAACTGATTAAAATTTTGGTAATGGCTGGATATTATCGGAAATTTCGCTAACATATTTTCATAACTGATGTGTCCCTGACTAATTTGTTGAATAAGAAAACCAAGCTTCGTTGCTCTGAAAAATGGCAGCAGATAAATCAAAGTCCATACTTAAAAGTGCGCAGTTTCTTTCAGCTCCATATTTCAGTCAATCATGTAACATGTCTTTTGATATAAGTAATATAGGGGTTAGTGGACTATTGGTGTAAAGAAGACAAAAATGGCGTGGAACATCCAGCGTGCTATTGTTTTAAACCTAAACATCACAAGAGAAGTTAATTCACAATCGAGAAGGATTGCTTGGCGTTAATAATGGCTTTGCAACACACTGAAGTGTATATTTATTAGTTTAAGTCCTTGTATTTAGTGATTATAACCACTAACTATCATTAAAAATGAAGAACAAACATTAGAGATTGTTGAGATTGAGCTTAATGTTGCATTTATATTAGGGTAGTCACATCACGGAAAAAAGATGATCTGATTGCAGATGCGCTTTACAGAGTATAGAAGTACTATATTGCTTTATGCATATTTTATGTCATTCATTATACATCTTTCTAAGTAATTTTATTATTTTAGTATCATATGTATCTTTGACTAAAATGTAAAAGAAATAATTTTTGTATAAATCTTTCTTCTCTTTATGAAGGGAGTTCATCATTCATCCCTTTATTATGCGTTTAAATTTTGCCTAAGACAGTAGATTGTCACCATCAGTTATAAACAAGATATTACGTTTTTACATGTGCATAGATTCTATTTTAAGCCGATGAGCTATAAATAGAGTGTTTAGTTGGGTTCGTGTAGTATATAATGAACCCTGTTTCCCGTTTGAGGTAACATTCCAGTTGAATAATTAAGTCAGGTGGGTTGCGTTGCGACTTAAGTCAGGTAGATTGTGCTAACATAAGTCACATGAGAGGTTTTGTGACATAGAGTCGTAATAGAGTCTTAGTGATAAGAGGAAGAAGTGAAAAGTTCATTCGTACCTCATTTCTATTTTATTAATACCAAACATGAAACAGCTCCTAAAGCCTTTGACCTAGATGACTCATGCAGTAAAATTAACACCCCTCATACGTGTCTGTCAATTACACGCTCCATAGATCATAAAACATAGTCATTTCTCCATGTGTGAACATCAGAAAAACAGGTAGGAACTTGAAGGCCCAAACTGAAGAATTAAAACTACAGTTACATGCTATTAAGTCAGCACAGTGAAGGATTAACGAACAAGTAACCTCATGTGAAACAGCAATTCAGACAGACTCCAAAATAGCAACAATGTCAGATGCTCAGACACAAACAATTCCAATACCAGCCAAAAGAAAATGTAACGTGACTATGCAAGTAACAAATGATACCAAAAGTATTCCTGCATTGCAAACAACAGTAGCCCCCTCTCAGTCATGTGTCACACCTGCAACAGCAGTAAGTGTACACCCATGGCCCTCAGCTCAGACAAGTCTGTTGCCTGCACCAACAACTGCATTTCCCAGTGCTCAGGCAAATGTGTCAACATCAGCTCGATTAGCTCACACAAAGGAGACACCAGTTTTAGCACCTCTTCCTCCAAGAGATGCGTCTGAAATACAAACCAGAGTCCAACACCTGAAATCACAAGCCAGATAAGATAGTACTCTAGTAATTGGCTCCTCAATATCGAAAAGTATAATACCAAGGAGACTTCTAAATACAGAAGTACATACTCTAATAGGTGCAAAAATCGACAACATCACGGACAGAATAAAGAATACTGACCTAACCAAATGCAAACAAATTATTATTTTGGTAGGTGGAAATGATGCCAGTGATGGAAGGTCACTAAATCAAATCAGAACAGATTTTGAAAGTTTACTGTATGCTGCTAGGTATTGCAGCCCAGATGTACATGTAAAATAATAATAATATCAGGACTACCTCCTCGTGTGGACGCCAGAGTGAAATAAATAAATGATCTAATAATTGACCTATGTGAAGACTTCAACCTAAAGTACATTCCACAATACACATCCTCCTTTCTTTAGAACCAGGATGTCAACCTAAGCCTCTACCACAGAGACGAAATTCATTTAAGTAGAAAAGGAACCTTTCAACTACTGAGAAATATTAACATATATGCCTCCAATTTTTTTTTTCAGGCACTATAATGAAGCGTGCTGTCTCTGCTGAGGAGAAACTGGGCACGTGACACAGGTATGCCATCACGGCAAACAAAATGAGTGCTTCAGATGCCATAAATTTGGACACAAACAAAGACTCTGTCAATCAATGTATTATACATACTAGGAAGCTGGCAAAGACGAGAATGCCAATGCATCATTTATAACAAATCTAAATGTACCTAGTGAGACTCTTGACTCTAGCTATTCAGTGGACACTATTGTAAATGCAAATGTTAACGGATTTTCAGGGTCTGTATGTAACTTTGAAGACGCTAATATATATGAACATTTAAATATGGAAGTAAGATGTCAGAATGGTAAAAGTAGCATGGAGACAATCCCAGTGAGTATTCCATTGCATGATGGCATACATATAATTGATATGAAACTAAATACAACAGGTTTTAACATATGTCACTTTAATATACAAGGTATAGTGGGAAAAATAGGTCAGAATTTAGTCAATGTTGTCTTCCATAGAAAATAATATACATGTTTTAGAACTCACTGAAACCAAAATAAAAAATGCTAACCGCAATGATAATCTATTTCACTGTCAAGGCTCCAATAAACCATTACTCAGGGACAGAGAGACAGAAGGGGGAGGTCTTGTTGTATACATTAGGAAAGATGTAAATGCAGAAAGGCAACTTGACTTGGAGTCAGATGAAATTGAGAGTATCTGCATGGAAATTTCTCAAAATAATGCAAAATCATTCTTAGTTGGTTTCATATCTAGGTCTCTTCCTCCCAGACAATTTGGAATGTTAACTTTTTGAAACAAATAGAAAATGTTCTAGCACAGGAGAAAGAAACATATATATTTGGCGATTCAAATAAGGACCTTCTCAATACACAAATAAGGAACAACGGGATGGAATTTATTGAACTATTAGGCTTAGTCCAGCTTGTAAATGAACTCACAAGAGTAACAGAAAAATCAAGCACTCTTATTGATCACATTCATACTAACCTACCAGACAATGTGGCTTGTGTTAATGTACCGAATGTTGCTCTTAGTGACCACTATCCTACTTTTTGTAAAGAAAGATTAAATGCAAGAGAAATAAGAAAAATACACACAAAACTGTCACTTAGAGATCGTTCAAAACTTTAAAGAAAATCAATTTCTCAGTGACCTATTTAAAGTTCCATGGAATATGATCCAAAATTTGGTTGACACAGATGACGCTCTGAGGGTGTGGACTGACTTATTTATGGATGTAATCTCTAAGCATGCACCACTGAAAGTACATCGAGTAAAGAATGAAATCCAGCATAATTGGCTTACTAATGAAATCCTACACGCTATGACAACACGAGGCCAATTCAAGGCTATGGGAAACCATGCACAATATAAAGTATGGAAAAGTAAAATAACAAATATGATTCAAAAGCTAAAAAAACTTATGATCAATAATTGCTTGAAAACAAAAAGAGCAACACAAACTCCATTTGGAAAGTCATCAATAAACTCACTGGAGGAACACACAAAAATCAGACAAATAAAATTTACTCACTTCTGGAAAATGACTGACATTGCAAATGTTTTCAATGATTTGTTCAACAGCATTACCACAAAGTTAAAAGAACCATTTATATAAAACAATTTAATGAACTGACAAGTTCTGCAGCAGCAAAATCTCTAAGGAGGTATGTTTCTCTTTCCCACAAGTATAAAAAACTTTGTTAAGAAATGTCTCAGTGAACATGATACAAAGAAAGCTACAGGACTTGATCAGATTGGTCCACAACTCATTCAATCTTATGCCTGTGCCATTTTAGATAGCGTAACATTCATAATCAATTTAACTATTGCAACCTCATCTGTCCCCAAAATATGAAAACTGCAAAAGTAACTCCTATTCACAAATCTGGTTCAAAGGATGATGCTGATAACTACCAGTCAATCTCAATACTACCAAACTTATCAAAATTGATTGCAACACATGTCCATGACTCATTCATGTCATATTTAACCAAACACTTACTGTTACACCTTAATTAATCAGGCTTAAACAGAAACATTCATGTGAGACTGCCTTGATCTCCCTAACTGATAAATGGTTTCAAGCCCCTGACCAAGGTGGAATAATAGGTTCTGTTATTTTGCAGATTTCAGGAAAGCTTTTGACATGGTTAATCATGAAATCCTTTTGAAGAAACTGAAAATCTACCCATGTGATGAAAACACAGTTAGATGGCTTATTCATACCTAAGTGAGGGAACACAACATGTTTAAATAAATAATGTTCTGTCTGAACCTGGAACAATGATATATGGAGTACCACAGGGCTCAATTCTAGGTCCATTACTATTTATTTTATTTATTAATGACCTACCACTTTTACTAAGGGACTCAGTATCATCTACAGATCTCTATGCAGATGACACAGTATTATCAGACATCCAAACCACAAAGCATGAACTCGAAATTTCTTTACAGAATGCCCCAAACAGCCTGGACAACAGTGGTAAATACTGGTAAAACTAAAATATTACTTATCTCAACATGGCAAAAAAGGACAAAACTTGATAGTGATGAACTATATCTGACATGGAAGGATAGAAATTTGCAAAGGGTCTGTCATGATAGACTACTTGGTGTTACAAAGTGCTCACGTGACTGTTGGACTAAGTACCATTTTGAGATTATTGTGAATTCATTCAAAGTTGTTATGGACAATTCCAATATGATACACTAAGACTGTTGGCACTTCAGGACATTTAAGAATATTGGTAAATCAGGACACTGAGGAAATGAAATTCATTCGTAACACTCCAATCATTTGGACTTGTGATATAACTTTTTATGATTTTTTTAGATTTAATTCACAACATTGAATGTTCCTCTTAAGTATTTAATTTTATAAGTGATAATTAAATTATTTGTTAAGTTACACAAAATATGTTTATTTTGCCTCTTTCTGTTACTTAGTTTAAGACCATTCAAGCGTAACAATGTTATCTAGTACATATTGGTAAGATCATCGCATCAACGTTCAAACTATGTTCAGTCAATATATACATTTCACGCAGACACATAAAAGGCTGTGTCCAACAGCTTTTATTTCACAATTTCAGATCACGCGAAGATTACACTTTTCCAGAAAACTCATGATAAGTTTCCAGTAGTATTCACCATCCAAACAGTAGCCACTGCACCCAAACGAAATAAACCTGGGCTCGGGTATCAAGTGTACTGGAAATGTTAGAAAATATGCGAGAATGGGAGCGTATGTTTTCATAGGGTTTAACTGTCAATCTGTAGAGGGTTCACTGTACAGTTACTCATTTCTGTGTGAGTCAGCAATTGAAATACAGATGGCCTCAAAGCCTCAAAGCTTGCTGCAAATAAAATTGGTCTTTACATGAGTGTACGAGAACTGTCTGTAGTCTCCCTTTTTGTCAGCAAGTACACACACATCAGTGTGCGCGTATGTGTGTGTGCTTTACAATTTGCAATTGTGTTTTTTCTCTTGATCTCTTATGCAACATGCCGTACTATAATTTTTCATGACAGTTTGGCGCAGCATATTTTGTTTAAAACTATAGGCCACTCAATTGGTTATAGTACGCTTGGAATTGCACTAAGAAAGAAAACATGCACTCTGGATGCTGTTATATTTGAATAATCTTATCACATACGTACTAGTTGATCTGACAAAGTCTTGAAAATAACAATGATCGGCTAGTGATATTATTAATTTAAGTAATATATTGACTCTAGGTGAAAACGACACACATTTTCCTAATCCAATCTTTACTTCTGAATGAATCACATTAAGCAAAGCAAATAAAACATATCCTGCGAGACATTAGCAAGGAAACGAGTTATAAGACAAGTCCATGTGGGATCCAGTTTGGTACAAGAATAAAAACATTACATTCGAACATGTATTCCACAAGTAACACACTATTGACGTCAATATCTCTTATGGCAACCTGTCACAATATGTCCCGGTCTTTTCAAGGTCAGGTGAGACGTTTCTACTATTCACTAGTATCTATGTAGTGCAAGATATTACACGTATGCCGCTCACAAAAATAAAATAAATAAAAATGTAACACATACGGGTGCCTTGTCAAAAGTTATAAGAAAGCATTGACAACTATTCAATACGGAAGTGAATTCTCTCGCAAGGGCTACGTAATAACTGGTACAAATAAACGTTTTATACAAACACGTGTGTGCGTGTACGTGTGTGAAAAGAAAAGTAAATATGTCCATGTACAGAATCAACAGATAATCAATAATATATTCGTATTTTATTCCTCAAGGCGCGTTCACATGACTGTCATGTGTGTTGTTCAGATAGGTACATTATGCTTAACATTGTTTTTACACACGCAATTTTACATCATTACACTTCAAATTATCTCTTTGTTAATTAGACCAGAGGCAAACAATTATATACAACACATACATACAAAAATCACCATTGCAAAGCTGACACAACCATTAAACATTCTTTACAGTCCTAAAATAAGAAACAATACCACAAAATGCTAAATCGCAATGACCACTAGTCCTACAATGTAAGACGCCACCCCTGATATTTGTGTATTTAGGTTGCCGCCTTACTGCCTTTATAACGGCGCTGTGTAGAGTATTCCGAGGTCGAGTAACAGTGGGAAAAAAAGTCAAATTTTCGGGAATATCCCACACACTTGGCAGCCCATATCCACGCCTTTCCACACAGTAAAGCGATACTGTTTTAGTCAGACTATACATACTCTGATGTCATTTTTCTAATACATTTAAACATTCAAATTCTGACAGAAGCCGAAAAAAAAAAAAAAGGGAAACAAAAAAGACAAAAACAAAACAAAACAACAAAATAACGTGTACAATTCATTTAGTTGGAATGCAAAGGAAGCCGGGAATGCTGAAATCGGATGACGTTGAAGTATGTTACTTTAAGGAAACGAATACAAATTTAATAGTTTTAAATAAAGTGTTTAGAAAGCTTCGTTGCGTTCATGCTACTTATTATGCTTTTACATTGTCGGACTACACTCAACACATACCTTGCACAAGAGAGAGAGAGAGAGAGAGAGAGAGAGTTGTTGTTGTTGTTGTTGTAGGGTTTAACGCCATTTTTCAGCACAAGATAGGCTATACATGGCGGCCAGTATTAATGGTGGAGGAAGAACCCGGGAAAACCCCGGAAAGAACCACCGACCCACGAGAAGCTACCGGTAAGCTTTCTCACATACCCACATTGCCGAATCCGAGACTCGAATCCACGCAGACAGAGGTGAGATGGCAGTGATCCGTAACGGTGAACGCTTTAGACCACTCGGCCACTCGGGGCCCCGAGAGAGAGAGAGAGAGAGAGAGAGAGAGAGAGAGAGAGAGAGAGAGAGAGAGAGAGAGAGAGAGAATACCAGACGGAATGGAAAGTACTATCCCTGGCTCCAGTGGTGCAAGTAAGCTGTTACGCTCATGTCAGCCTTACCATTAAGACAAAAATTATTGCCGGAATGACAGGGTGGGAAGGATAGTACCATACCCGTAATAGTTAAAATCTTAATATATCACTGCCTGAATCCTACATGAGGATGCATTATAATGTAGCCCGAAAACATCTAAAGGGAAAGAATATTATCATCATACAGGTTCGAAAAGTATTAAGTTGTTTCCTATCTGAGATTCGAACTTGGGTCGGCGGAATACGACATTAATCACCTTGACAAACGAAGGCGACCCACTCGCAGTCAAACATATGACACACACGAAGGCGTATAGATGATTAGTACAAAACAGATGCAAATGTACACCAGACAGAGTGGAAAGTACTATTCCTGAATAATAAACTAGCAGGCATGCTAATATGGGGTAAAATAAGGTATGATGTATATTTATAACTATCTATATACCTATATATCTCAGCTGCCATCTACATACATGTATTTCGTTGTATAATCATTTCATAAACACTGAGGTGAAATACAACTTAATCTAGGGGCCATGGGCGCACGCACATACGGGCAAAGGGGGGGGGGGATCTCCTCCTCCCTATTCGCCTCAAAATATGTTTTGTCCTACATCCGTAAAACTTAATAGCTGACCACTACATGTTTGCCCCCCACAAAAAAAAAAAAAAAAAAAATATTTAGGTAGGTACATTATCCGTTCAAAGCAATTTTGTACATACATAATTTTACGTCATTACACTTTACCTCAAAGTTAATAGAGCGAGATGTAAACTATATACGACACTTACATACAAAACCTTTGCAAGGCGGACGTTCTCAGTCCTAATCTACGAACAATACAACAAAATGGGCTAAATGCACTCAACACACACCCTGCACAATATATATATATATATATATATATATATATATATATATATATATATATATATATATATATACGGAGAGAGAGAGAGAGAGAGAGAGAGAGAGAGAGAGAGAGAGAGATTTTAAAACGATACGCCAAACGGTTTAGAAACTAGACAATAGACGGAGAGGACAGTGCTATCCATGGATCCAGTGGTGCAAGTAAACTGGTACCTTCAAGTTTGCCTTACCATGAAGTTATTTATTGCTGGAAAGACGGAGTGGGAGGGTCGGTACAATACCCGTAAGATTTAAATTTAATTACACAGTTGCCCGGATCCTACACGAGGATGTGTGATAATAAAGTTTTAAAGTATTTATAGGGAAATAATAATATCATAAATGTTAGAGAATTTTACAGTGTTTCCCTATATGATATTCGAACCTGAATCGGCGGGATGCTGCAATAATGGCCTTGTCTGGGCACACCAAACCATATACCCCTCGATTATACACACATCGCCAAGAGAATCTGGAAAATTCTCCCTTGTATAAGTAAACATTCCTGCTAATATGGGGTGAAATAAGGTATGATGTATATTTATACCTATCTCTATACCTACATATCTCTGCTGACATGTACAGGTATGTATTTCGTTGCATAACCATTTTGTAAACACTGAGGTGACATGCAATTTGATCTAGGAGCCATGGGGACCGGCACATACGGGCAAGGGGGGGGGGGACCTACATCACCCAGATTTCACCTCTAAACATGTTTTGCCCTACACCCGTAAAACAAAAAAACTGACCACTACATGTTTGCCCCGCCCCCCGCAATAATTATTTAGAAAGGTACATTATACTTTCAAAGCATCTTTGCACAGACATAATTTTACGCCATTACACTTTACCTCAACGTTAATATAGTGAGATGTTAGCAACTTTATACAACCATTACATACAGCAAACGTCTTTGCAAGGTGGACATAGCCATTACACTCACTTCTCAGTCTTAATGTTCGAACAATACAACAAACTTGGGCTAAATTGCAAGCAACACATCCAGTGGTGCAAGTAAGCTGGTACATTCAGATAAACCATACTATGAAGACATTTATTGCCCGGAAAAACGGGGTGGGAGGGTCGGTATCATATTTGTAAAAGTTAAAATATAAATACACAACTGCCCGGGTGCCACACGAGGATGCGTGATAATACAGCTTTAAATTCTCTAAAAGGAAATAATATTATCATAAACGTTAGAAAGTGAAGTGGTTCCCTATCTGAGGTTCGAACCTGGGTCGGCGGGGTACGGCATTAACCGCCTTGTCTGGGCGCACCAAACCATATACTCCTCGAGCGCACATCGCCAAGAGAGTCTGGAAAATTGTCACTTATATAAGCATTCCTGCGAAAAAAGACGCACACGAAGATGACACACTCAAAGCAATTCCGCGTACATATGGCAGAAATGAAGGCGTATAGAAATTGATATAGATAGGTACAAATCTACACCATACAGAGTGGAAAGTACTATTCATTGATCCTACAAGAGTATACGTGATAATATAGAGTGAAATAATGTATGATGTACTTTTATACTCATCTTTATACATACATATCTCTGCAGACGTGTATATACATGTGCTTCTTTGTATCACCATTTTGTTAACACACAGAAGACATACAATTTAATCTAGGGACCTTACTTGTCGCAAAAGCTTAGGGTGATATGGAAAGAAACGTTATGTTCTACTTACCACAAAAAAATCTCGATGTCATTTTCACACCAAATTCACTATAAATGTCAATGCAGGACGAACGTCTTCCACTTTAATATATACACTATACATAAATTCCTGGATACGTTTATTGCCTGTTGGGACAGTGCATTTAGTATGCTACTACCATATCTGGTACGTTTGAAACATACACTCCATTTGTTCTTGCATAAGGTCAATAATACCTATAACGACAAAAAATGTCGCTTGAAATAGTTAGACGCTATTCATAACATTCAAACGACTACATGACATTGATATGATTCAACATGTCTGAAATACTGTGTGTGCAGGTATAGATAATAGCATTACACCCTCAACGTTAGTGGAAAAACAGACATATATGTATAGATATATGTCTTCTAAAGGTCGTATGAAAGACTTGGCAACTGTCCAAACCTTCCTATGTAACATTGATTACTTGACTGCACCAGCATTATAAGACAATCTAGTGCTACTGAAAAGATTACATGATAAAGATTTATATATTAAAAAAGAGTTTATTACCTTCGAGCGATACAAGTACAAAAACACAACGATGAGATTGTGAGGATAATATATGAAGGTCCTCGATCAACGGGGACTGTAAATAGTGGGTATAAATAATAATAATAAAAGAAAAATTAGCGTGATTAACAGTACAAATGTTGGTTAAAATATTCAAAGGAACCAGGATTGAAAACAAACCATATATCAGAATAAACATTAGCTTCCTTCAAGAAATTTAAAACAAAGATTCATGACATTGTACCGTATCAAAAAGTTAATTCATGTGCCGAAACGTGTAATGAACGATCTCGTGTAGGTTGGGGTTCGAAACAGTCTACCATATAGTGCTACACAGTGAAGGGTTCATTGCAAGAGACACACTCAGGTAGGTTTTCGCCCTTTAGTATGTAGGGATAGGTAATGTAAGTATGTCCAATTCTAATTCGTTCAGCGACTACCTGGTCTTTACGGCTCGCTCTGAAAGAAGGAAGCCATACTCCTAAGGTAGGCTTGATCACATGGAGCTTATTGACATCATCATTTCATGATGCCTGTCACTTACTAAATAATGATTTTGTTGATACCAGTTTCAAATTGGTGCATGATATTTAAAAATAAGATGATTGTAGAGATAGGACTACACATCTGCTCTTTCATTACGTTTAATATTGACATAGCTAGGCAACCAAAAATACACTATATTGTGAGAGGTGGACAGCTCGGTATGTTTGATGAGAATATTGGTAAATAATGGGTTTTCAACCTTCATATTGTGTTGTGACTGATGTAATAATTGTGAATCGTAGGAGATGATATAGTTTAAAATATGTTTGCTTTCGATATATTTCGGAGCAAGGTCTATTACCCTAATTTCTGCTAAAAATGTCGATACACCATCTGTCAAACGAAGTTTTCCAGTGATTTCCACAAATAAAGGCTGCAAGAGCCTTTTCTCCATTCTTTGTGTTGCCTTGCGTATTTCTAAAATTCGGAGAGCAGTTCGTTATAAGAGTAATGAAAAGTGGGAAGTTTTGTCTGAATTGTTTCCTTCACGAGGCAACAAAAAATAGTTTCAGTTATTTTAGAAGTCAGTGAGGTGTCATACAAACAGAAGACTTTTAGATTTTTGAGAGGCAGATTTTTGTTTTGAAGATATTCTGAGACAGGTAGGAATGGCATTTGGGTTTTTTTTTTTTTTATCACGTTTTGTATTTGGGTGGAAAACAAACGCCAAAGTGGGGTTTACAGGGTCGGGTCTAAGTTTTAGGGCATTTTGTAAAGATAATGTTTATTCACGATGTGATAAGAAGTGGGTCAATCGCTTCAGTCAAAATAGGCGTTCATGTTCAAGCCTTGCATTGCTCATTCGGTTCATCGTTTTATAGACACAGATCGTCAAACCAATGGGACAGTCGTTAAAAGGATCTGCGTTATAATTACCTGTGAACACTTATTGACGTGGTCTCTTTCCAAGCTTTTTGGTATATTACCAGTGGTTCGTTAATCATTTAAAATTTCAAAAAAGATCAATTAATGAGGGTTTCGATAGAGATTTGAAAACCTGGAAATGTTTTTAGTCCCGGCGGATGTATCATGTGGTTCAAAGCATCCATAAGTTTCAAATATAAAAAGAGTTCATTATCACTTTCTGAATTTATTTGATGAGAATTTATATTTATCTTCTCTTTGCGACTTTTCATGTACATGCTGCAAAAGACTCCACCTTACACCTGTCGTTCTCTCAGAAGTTCATAATATATGTAGAGCGCACCCCCACCCACCTCCACCACCCCTACCCCACTCGGACCACATATGTATTATTATTGTATGATTTAATTCTGGTTGTATAGATGAAGCACGTAAGTCGCAATCATCTAAAGGGACCTGCCTATTAATAATTCTCATGGTTTTTTTTTTCAGACAAAACAGTATTCATTAGTAGCAGAGTCCCACACTATCGCACACACCCCAATGAAAAGTGACCTATTTAAACAATGCAGATTGCATTTTCTGAACAGAGCAACCAATGTTATGTTGAAAGACAGGAACATGAAACTTGCAATAATTATTCTTGACACGTGACTAATAAATTTTATAGAGTGAAAATGGATGGAACAGATCTGACAGCTTCATCGAGGTCAAAGGTCAAAGGGTATAATGTTTTCATATTCTTCTAACAATGGTATATGGAAGAAAGCACATTTGCTTTGTAATCATTTATCCCTTAATTTCGTTACAATACGAATAAAAATAAATGTTTTCACTACCCATTTCTTTCACTTCATGCAACAGTTTAAAAATTTAAGTTGACTTCACACCAGTGTTCTAAGACTTCTAATATCCCCGTAATTAAACCATTGCATACAAAGTACTGCTACAAGGCGTATTTTGTAAGAAAGAGAAAACTAAGAATTAGTAGCTTCTTTGCATGTATAACATCAATGTCTCGTACCGTTTTTGTGAGAACATCATACTTAATAATATGAAAATAAGAATAACAATTGCACACATTTTCATATTTGTTTTAAGGTTGCGCTCTACCGTTTCATATATTACGTAGCGTTAGTTTCTTAAGGAAAAAGAAACTTCCAGGTTTTCGTCACAGATTACACTGACTATTTACCCAGACCTTGTATATCTTTTAAGTCCCTTTATTAGGGTGATTTTAATTCCTTTCTTTAGGTGTAAGGTTGATATGTGTAATATGGGTTATAGAGAACATTGTTCATAATGATCAAAAATAAGGAAAATAACTGCATACATTTTCATATTTGTTTTAATCACTATATATGTATTAGCACTGCGTGATTGAATTTTAGTTGTATAGCTGAAACATTTAAGTCACAAGCATCAACACAGTTATTTTGAACACTTCTCATTCCCCGCCCCCCCCCCCAGAACAGTATTCATTAGAAGCATATTCCCACTCATGACCAGCACCCTCCCCGTCTTATGATGAAACTTGAGTTATTTTAAAAATGCACATTGCATTTTTTTAACATATCAACCAATGTTATGCTGAAAGACGGGAACACGAAACTTGCCACAATTATTTCTGAAATGTCACTAACATATTTTACAGTTTAAAAAGGGATGGAACAGATCAGGTTCATGGAGGTCAAATGAGGTTAATGTGTCGTTTGTTTGAGAGCATAATGATATGAAAATAAGATAACAATAATTGCAAAAACTTTCATATTTGTTTTAAGGTGGTGCTCTACAGTTTCATATTTTGCAGAGGTTTCGATTGCTAAAGAAAGAGAATTTCCCCCATTTTCCTCAATGGTTAAACTATTTAAAAACGACAGCGTATATCTTACGTATTGTTAAAAGAACTTTTACTTCCTTTTATTTTGGTGTATGATTGATGGGTATAATATGGGCTATAGAGTATAGAGCTTGGCCTTACCTGAGATGAGATGTGCATTTATAAAAAAAAAAAAAGAAAAACCAAAATGCTAGATCCGCTTGGTAATTTTGGCTTCATGGACCTCAGCGGTAAGCCGTAGATAAATAGCTTATCACTTCTTTTACATTTTATGTATTTGATAACTCATACATTGCATTGCAAACAGCTTCGCTTTACACTTCTCTCTCTCTCTCTCTCTCTCTCTCTCTCTCTCTCTCTCTCTCTCTCTCTCTCAGAAGTTCATTATATATGCTGAGCGCTTTCCAAACCTAGTCCGAATCAACCAGTTCAGTAGAGCCATCAGCGTCACTAACTACATGTACTATTTCTGCCAAGCTGACAATGCATCGGCCGGTTTGGAGACTTGACTTGGATACCAAGGTTGGCCCAACACTCAGGTACAGCCAAGCGCATATCAGTTACAATTTTCAAAACTATTTTAAAAATGGTTCAAAATGTTTTTTAAATATGTACGAGCTGAGAGCGTTTTTTTCTTTTTTTTGTTTTTTGCCAGTGGGTGCATCTTTTCACCACAGAACACCGCATAACACATCCAATTGCACCAGTTCCAATGCCGTTTTCCCCTGCAGATCAAATGGTTTTTAATAACAGGTTCAATGCAGATAATTTCAACCCTCCACACTCTTGTTGTTTTGCAGTTTTGCAGTCCACCCCCCCCCCAAAAAAACCAACACCCACCCACCCACCCCAAAAGCCCATTTAATTTGTTGCATTGATTTCTTCAGAATAAATTCATTACACATGCATCAATAAACAAAAATATAACTGATACAGATATGTTATTCTTCTTTCTAATATCAAAGATCGCAGATCATGCAGAAACATTTCACATTGTAACAATCTCAACAAGGGACTTCACCCTTGCATTATTTTTGAATTGCATATCCAACAATTTGTATTTTTGAACAATATCTACAGAGTGAACGACATTCAAATTCAGTAACAAATTGACTCAGTAATATTTATCACAGAATCAAATAAATATTTCAATGTTAGAGTTAATTCCAGGGAAGTAACCGTACACACTCAGTTGTTATGGCATAAAATAAATTGATAAACTTTACAAAAACAAGATGAGAACAAATTCACCAAATATGAGTCTCACTGACAAAAGACTCAAATCACATAAATTGCAGTCAGGTAATCAATGATCAACTCTATATATAACTTCTCCAAAAGGAAAATTAAGTAATTTTGCCTTATTTCCTAGTCTGTCTTATCACAAATAAATTCTGATTTCAAAGGAATTAATGTAGGATTCACACATTAACCTGTGTACACACTCACAGGAAGTCCCCCTTTTCACCTGGTCCCCCTTTCACGACGCAGTGTAAGCTTACGCACGTAATTTTATATAGCTTTAAGCGTAAGAAAATCGTACGCTATTTCGTAAGTGTGTTTCACAAAGATATCCGTAGGAACATTTCGTATATCTAAGAAATTTGTTTGCGTAAGCTACTCTTTTGTATGGGAGGTAGATAATAAATCGGTCAAATATAATATGGCACATGCAAAATACTTACTAAGGACGGCGACGAAGATGATGACAAGAACATTAAAGCAATACAATGACCAAAAATATCGGGCAAAAGAGTCCCTTAATGTACTGGTCATATTGAATGAAATAAAGATACTATTTCTGATTAAAGAAGATAAGGTGCACGTGTGTGTGTGTGTGTGTGTGTGTGTGTGTCGACGAACATATGATTTTGCAGCCCCAAGTCACTCTCAGTCTTGCAGCACCAACCCAACCCCGTCCAAAATTAAAGCCTTAAAACCAAACCTTTTAAAGGCCTTTAATCTCATACAATATATAACAATTGTAACCAGTGATTTTTTTATGCAATATAAATACACTTTTTAACAAATCCAGATTTTCATACTTTAAAATGTGCCGCTGTTTGAATTTATTTCTGCTCAGCGCAGGCAGTTGCCTTGTCTGTCTAATGGGAAAACAGCATGTGTGTGTGTGTGTGTGTGTGTGTGTGTGTGTGTGTGTGTGAGAGAGAGAGAGAGAGAGAGAGAGAGAGAGAGAGAGAGAGAGAGAGAGAGAGGTTGTAGAGCTATAATAGAAGTCGATGAATAAACATAATTTAACTTACCTGTTGAAGGAAGACGCCAAGCCATAATTCTTTAGCTGTCTATTTCAAAATGTTTGTCTCATCACTGTATGTATCGACTTTTATTTCCTTGCATGGTTGCATATAAATATTTAATGCCATGGTAAGGCTGTATGAAATAAAGAGTTCTGAGTTGCTGTTTCCAGATGTCCGAATGTCCTCATTGAAAAAATATACAATTAAATCATAAAAAGATACCTTATGTACACTTGTACAAAAACATTCCATTTTGTTCAGTAAATAAGGCAAGCAAATTGACAGTTATATAGGAAAAAAGGGATTAGAAATATTCCTCTGCAAACAGGTACAAACTCGAAATAGAAGCCAGGAGAAAAATATAATTATGCCATCAGGGTGATTAGAGTTGTCATTTTTTAACATCTTATACTTTTGATTTGCTGCAATTTCCCGCCCCTATTTGAGTGATTACCCCCGCTGTTTGGTAATCAGCATTACCATAATTCTCTGTACTCTAATGAGCAGCCATCTTGACTCAATTATTTCAATCAAATTTTGATATCATGCACTGTGCACCCTATGGTCAAATTTTACTGGATATATAGAGAGACAGCTTATCATTTGCTTTAATAATAGTTTGCTCAGGTTCACATCGATGTAGCAATGTTTCTTAATCACAATATTTGTAGTTCTGAGGAATCGTTGTACAAATATGCAGTTTCAATGAAAATATGAACATACAAAGTGAAAATAGTTCATTAAGCTCGCTAACGAATCATAATAAACCAGTGGGAATAGTAGATTATTCTCTCTTTAGAATCGTTGTGTCGAATTTAAATTTTGTGTAGTATCCAATTGGAATTAATTACTGTACAAATGTTGTGTATAATACCAACGAAGATTTATTTTTACTTTCCATTTTAAATATTCTTCAATAATACAGCTATCCCTTTCATAAATATTATTTTCTTGTTTTAGATGATACGATTTTTGTAATCAAACTACCACAGAGATCTGCAAGAAAGAATTCTTAATATTTGCCGTTATTAAAACATTTACTAATTCGAGGTTTTTGAGGATACGGGTAAATCATTTTGGTTATATTGAAAATGTTGCTGACATGATGATCATCGTTTGAAGTGATGACTGTATGATTTTTTTTCGTTTGATTTCTTAAGAGAGAGCGTGGCCCTTGGTGGCCGAGTGGTCTAATCACTGCCATCTCACGTCTGTCCTCGTAGGTTCGATTCTTGGGTTCAGCCAATGTGGGTATGTGCGAAATCTTGCCAGTAGCTTCCCGTGGGTAGGTGGTTCTTACCGGGTGTTTCCGAATTTTTTCCACCAGTTATCCTAACCGCAAGAAATTAAATTTGTAAGGAAGGGAAGTACAACTGGAAGTACTCAAAGTTACTGCTAAGACTATCATTTAGATGGGAATACATCTTATTTCACGTATCTAAGTAATATATTTTCAATAAAGTTAGATGATATGGTCAGGATCAATTATGAAAGCAAAATTAGAGAAGTTAAATCTTTACTTTTACAGTGGTCAAAAAGATCCCTTACCCCATTTGGAAAAATTGTAGTTGTGAAAAGCTTGGCCCAATCTAAAATTACTCGCCTATTTCTAAGTGTACAAAAACCACCTCAAACTAGTCTTCAAGAGCTAGATGTACTTCTCCTAAGTTTGTGTACGGTGGTGGAAAAGATGAAATAAATAGGAAAGTCTTAGGCAAAGAGTATTTGAAGGAGGTTTGAAAATGTTAGACATAATCATGTTGAAAATTACTTGGATGAGAAAGCTTGTCACCTCTAAACCGAAATAAAAAAAAAAAAAAAAAAAATTAACAACTCCAAATACAGGCATGTTTTTCACTTTTGGTATAGATTTTATGACAAAGGTAATAAATACTTTGAAAGCATTCTAGACCGATACATTTGCAGCATATATTGAATTACTTGATTAATTTTCTGTACAGAACTTGGATGATTTTCTTAAAACTCCAGTTTTGTATTTCAAGAGAAAAAGCTCTTGAATAATTTGAAGAAATAAATTCCAACTCAAAGGAACTACTGAACATAACAATAATACAAACTGAATCTGCTAGAAAATTAAGCACGAATGAATAATCCTTTATGTATCAAGATTATATGGTCCTCCACTTGACC
>JAECUM010028867.1:0-20926 GCA_016617855.1 Megalonaias nervosa | reverse complement strand
ATCTAAGCATTCCAGTTGTTGGATATTCATCTCTGGATACAGGAATTATAGATCGACTGTAATGTATTTATATTTGCATTATTTGATTTGGAACTGTAGACTACAAAAAAATTTTATTTAGTGTTGGAACTGCATCATGTAATAAGAAACATTAGCTTGTTTGAGCTATTTTACTGTGTATAAATGCTGTGGTTAGACAAATTTGTTAAAAGATTTTATGTCCACATTTTTCTGAGAACACAGACGAGTTTTTCTGACTGCTATAAGTTAACATTTCAACCATGCTTGTATAAAGTGTGAATTCCATGTTACAGGTATACTGCCCACCCCTCCCCCCACACTGAACTGACCAATACCATAAGTTTCATTGTAGTTGCTGACTTGTTTTGGGGTTTTATACCATTTCCAGCGCATAATATGCTATACATGGCATAATGAGCCCCAGTGGGATAAAATGGCCAAATTAAGACAGAAGTGATCATTTTTTAAACTCGTTTTTACAATCAATTTGAAAAATGGACACCAATATGTTGATAGTAATAGTAAAATCAAAATGTTCCAGAAGGCAGGTTAAGAGAAATTCCAACGATCACAGCTAATCAAGAGAATAATGCAATAATTGTGGGCTTATATGGACCAATCAGTATGAAATAAAGGAAAATGTTAACATTTTGTCTTATCAAAAATATTAAACTGCACACACTATATGTAAAGTGTACCAACAATGTAATAATTATAGGTTAGTCCATTTGTATGGGAAAATATGAATGAGTTTTTTGCTGAGTAATATTGTATGACTTTGGGAGTGCAGTTAAACTATAAAAAAAAAAGTTCATATTTACCCATACAAATGCCGTAATGTTTTTATTATACACTCATTTTGTTTTCCTACCCAAGGCTTAATAATAAAGGAATATACTACAAGGAACAAATTAATTAAATTCAGGCTGTATTTTAAAACAAATACACAACCATATTCATCAATACAAAGTAACATTATTAAATGCACTCATAGCACTGCCCAGCAACCTCTGAACTTCAAAGTGTGCTAGACAGTTTTAAAAAAATTATCATTTTGGTCTGTTAAAATTGGAAATTTACATTCATATTTTGAATAAATGCCCATCAAAAAAAGCTTAATAGGCTTTTCCGTGCTATTTTTATTCACCTTAAAGAGCACTGGTCAGTCTGAACTATTCTACTTGCAAAAAGTTATGAATATTTCCATTAAATAACTGTTTAAATGATCAGCATGGAATTTTCAATTACTGCGTCCCTCAAGTTTGTTGTTGACATTGTGAATATCATGTTCAATCGTTTGCTTGTTTCAAAGTTTTGCTTCTGACTCAGTGAACTTGTGGACAACATTAACTTTATCGTCACTACTTTCAAATGGATGAAACAGCTTGTTTAGTTCAATCACAAACAAGCCTAATCAACCAAAAGCATCTATCACACAAGTGTACATGGTTTGTTTACAAAGTTGTTGTTGTTGTAGGGTTTAATGCCATTTTTCAGCACAAGATAGGCTATACATGGCGGCCAGTATAACTGGTGGCGGAAGAACCCTGGAAAACTCTGGGAGGAACCACTGACCCACGAGAAGCTACTGGTAGACTTTCTCATTTACCCACGTTAGCCTAGCCTGATCTTTACAAAGTAGTTCCTAATACATGATAATAATTTTAAACACATCTTTCGTGCAGTATAAAGTGTTCAGTATCTAAAAATTCTGCATGATTCTGACATTGTAAAGTTAACTGAGAAAAAAATGAGCATATAATATAGTAATGACACCTCTCAATGTTGACGTAATTATTCATACTTTCAAAATTTGACAAAATGCAGACAAGATGTATTACATTTGCCAGTTATTTCTATCTTACACTGATTAATACAACCATGAAATCTTAAACAACCTGATAAACTCAAAATCATCTACATTAATGAACATAAGACATCAATCAGAGTCACGATAATTGAAAAGAAATTACTAAGAATTATACTGGTGCACAAAACACACAGTTGGTGTAGATTATCCAATAATTCTAACAACCCTAGCTGACATAACTTATATTGTACTGTACAGTACAGTAAGGATAACCCTAGCTGACATAACTTAGATTGTACTGTATAGTAAGAACAACCCTAGCTGACATAACTTAGATTGTACTGCACAGTACAGTAAGAATAACCCCTAGCTGACGTAACTTAGATTGTACTGTACAGTACGGTAAGAATAACCCTAGATGACATAACTTAGACTGTACTGTACAGTACAGTAAGAATAACCCTAGCTGACATAACTTAGACTGTACTGTACAGTACAGTAAGAATAACCCCTAGCTGACATAACTTAGATTGTACTGTACAGTACAGCAAGAATAACCCCTAGCTGACATAACTTAGATTGTACTGTACAGTACAGTAAGAATAACCCTAGCTGACATAACTTAGATTGTACTGTACAGTACAGTAAGAATAACCCTAGCTGACATAACTTAGATTGTACTGTACAGTACAGTAAGAATAACCCCTAGCGGACATAACTTAAGATTGTACTGTACAGTACAGTAAGAATAACCCCAGCTGATATAACTTTGACAGTACTGTTCAGTACAGTACAGTATGCATATTTTGCTCAAGGTTCATGTTTTTCATAATATGCAGTATGCATCTCCTGGGAAACTTACATATATGGGAATCTAAATGGCTATACAAGTAGTAGTTGCACAGTTGCTCTGCACCTCAGCTGTCCATCATTTCAGTACCAGAGATGACGTTCTGTAAATTACCTTTTACATATTGGTGTGCCAATGTTTGAGGACTTTCTGGTTGCTCCAAACGACAATGTAAATGGGCCAATGAATGAGACATCTGTTGTGATGACAAGACCTCTTCACTAAACAACAAATTTAAGAAAGAGTACCATTTTTGTCATGATAGTTTCGCTACTAATGACCTAGGGCCAGCGACATGACTTTTGAGGGATATGGTGTGGACCTGAGCAAAGTTTCATCAATATATGACTAAAACTGTGACAGTCCAATTACGGAAACAGGGCAGAATGACTAAACCTGAGACAATGTCAAGTCAAACATACACAAGGTTGAAGTTTCATCAAAATCATAAAATCATCTGCATTATTTTAATAATGATCCTGGTACATGGTTATAAATAGCTGGTTTATAGTTTCCTTGCTGTGAGCTTGAACTTGAGGCAGAGGGTATGGCAATGTTATGTGACATTCTGTCAAGTTGTGATATACAACTGGTCAAATGAATAGCTGACTATACATGACATAAATAACTGGCTAATGTGCCAATGAAAGATCTTAAATGGTTCAAAACTTATATTCCAGAATAGGACAGAAGTCATGGAATTACATTTTCCCTTAACATAACCATGACCCTGTGACAGCAGCCTGGCTCTAAGTGACACATTATACAGGCATGATATATACATTGGCAATACTTCAAGAAAACTGTGACAAACATTACAAAGTTATGGGCTGGACAAATCAAATGCTAATGGACAAACGTGTTATGATGGTTTCAGATTTGATCAATGGCCAACCAACTTACCCAAGTCTGGACCAATGATAGTGCTCAATATAAGCAAACAGAGATTGTTGCAAAACTGACGTAAAAGAAATAAGATGTAAACTTTTTACACTTACCTCCCAAGAAAAATGTTCAGGGCTCTAATCAGCCCTTCCACACACAGCAAATCATACCTGGGTGGAAGAAAAAACCACAGATAATAATAGATTACCAAAGAAGAAAGTACGTCTATATAATTATGTGTATTTCTAGCTACATTCTCACAAGCAAGAAATGCAAATGGGTCAGACGACACTTTCATAATTCAAAATATTTATGCACACGTTGATGATGTTGGGCATACATGAGGAAAACAATTTATTCTGGTAAGATGACTGTCAAATCTCATGTTCAATAATATTCATATTTTCTAAACAACGTATATTTATATAAAAACATAATGAAAAAGTAAATTGATAAACCAGCAAGTTTTACCATCAAATGAAATTGTCATAATACATGTAAATGCAACAGCTTGTGAATCAGAAAAATTACCTTCATGTATAAATGTTTTTGTCTTTGTTCAGTAACTTAACAACCATTTA
The DNA here is from genome assembly GCA_016617855.1 of Megalonaias nervosa. Taxonomy (NCBI): domain Eukaryota; kingdom Metazoa; phylum Mollusca; class Bivalvia; order Unionida; family Unionidae; genus Megalonaias; species Megalonaias nervosa. The sequence goes on along the minus strand of JAECUM010028867.1, from coordinate 16,779 downwards.
AGTGATCCTTTACTTATCTGGATGGAAAGAAATTGTCAACAGTTAACTCTTTCTTCATTAATCTGAGATATTTTGCTGATACGTTTTTCAGGATGTGCTCATAAAACATATCACATGTGTCACGCTGAGCTCAAGTAAAAGAAACATCTGATACTTCATGGTGGCCAAATTTCATAAATAATAACCCCAACTGTTGGCATCATAGATGTAATGGTGTTGCAATCTGAATTAACATAATTCAGGAAATCAATATCCTTGTCACCAGAGCTATCTTTCAGAAGCAGCTATAGTATACTCATGATTTTGTCACAATTACACCACTGGTAAAAGTGGAAACTCAAAGAAATCAGACTTATACATTCATGGAGGACCTATTTCTATTCCTCACTAATTTAAAATGAACACATCAGATTTACTTAAGTTACAATAGATTTGTGGCCGGCGTTTGCATCTGAATGGCAATACATGTTATGATCACTTCAGTAGAAGTGGTTGTCAAATGAGGTGATCTGTTCTATTTGGTAAAAGGATGATTTAGAAAAGTAAAAAATTTATGTGAAAGTGGAGAGATAAAACAAAAGCTGCCACAGAGGTACATGTATCAATTTCTCCAAAGAAACATAAGCCAGACTCTATGGTAGAAAACCCCAAAATACTTATCCAAATTTACAAACAGCATTTTGTCTAAGTCTCGATGAATCTTGATTTTGAGGTCACATGAACTACTTATTTGGCTACACTCGGAAAAGAAAATAATAATGAAAGCTAAAGTTGTTTATTTGATGTACTCTTATAATGACCACACGTACATCTCTAGGTCTTTCTTCCTCTGAATTCAGTCATTGTAAAAATCAGCACATTTTCCCACCACTCAGCAGCTGGTCGAAGTCTTCGAACTTGCCAACCTGCTATTGCGTCATGTTCTTTTGATGTACTCTTATAATCATAACATGCACATCTTGGGGCTTTTCAGCCACTGAAATGTCATTGTATATATTAACACAGCTAATATGATCAACTGATCAACACATTTTCCCACTCAGCATTTGGTTGAAGCAGGACTGGCAAGTCTTTGAATTTGCCACCCAGCTATTGCGTGCCTACAATGGACTCCTGCGTAAGTGATTTTCTGAGTCCCAGATAAAAAAGTTGCTTCCAAATATGCATTATTAAGCGTTTCCAAGACCTCTGATCACCTCATTAATATATATGGATTTTGGTCATAATCAAACTCCTCCGAGATCTTGATGATATATGCTTACATGGCAAATTGGATCAGAAATCAGGCCTCTGGAGTGACAACAAGCTCAGCCAATCAGATGCAAGATCACCTCATTAATATGCATGGGTGTTACTCATAATATAACTCATCTTAGAACTTGATAATATAAGCTTACATACCAAGTTTCATCAAATCTTATCAAAAATGAAGTCTCTAGATTGTTCATAAACAAATGTTGATAGATGGACAATGGACAACAGATGATTGACTACACCATAAGCTCACCTGACCTTTGGCCAGGTGTGTTAAAAATTAGGGTCAGTTCATAAAATTTAGTTTTAAAAAGCCCGATGTTATAATTTATCAAGAACTTTTAAGACCTAGTGGAAAATTTGGCTTCTAAGTCATTGTAACAGCTAATATTTTAAAACTATCTATAATGAGCACACAAGATGCCAAGAAACCATTTCATTCATTCAAATCATACAAACTGGTTCACATCAAGACGATGCATAAATGACAATACAATGAATGAAAAAAGCTTTATTGATCATAATGCCTATTATTATTAATCAGAACTAATGAAAGAAGGCAAATCCTGAGTGGGTGAACAATATTCAAGCTCCTTGGTTCTTTTTATCTTCTCTAAAGACAGGGAAAATGTAAATGCTAGGTCAAAAACACTTGTATCCACATTTCCTTTTAAACTAACTCATAACTCTCAAAAAAGATCCCAAATACATGAATTATGGAGAGCATCATATAACCATTACGCAAATTTGGAAACCACCTCTCCCGACTACATCTCATTATCTGAAGTCTCTATCTTCAGTGGTGAAGTAGGAGTTGCACAACATAACACATGCAGTCATGCATGTACAGACAGAAAGGAGTATAAACCCCATCTTTTCTCTAAAAGAATATTGGGACCATCAGTAGGAATAAAAGACATCAAGATATCATGTCCAGTTATTTGTTTCATTATGCTGCTAAAACAACCCAAAATAGAGATCAGTGAACAGACTGGCAACTAGAACGGAAGCAAAACATTCATGCTATAATGGTGGATGCATTGTCACTCCAACTGACCATTACTAAATACACCACAAGTAAAATACTGTTAAGTACATCTATATTATGTATATTATTTTAATAATAATATATATTAATTTAATAATAATAATGTTAGTAAGGGTCATTTAAATAATGGCATTTGTAATGCTAAGATCATATGAATGGGTTTGTACTATAAAGATGAGTCATGCAGTGCAAACCTCAATTCTCAATTTCATTCATAAGTTTCAAGGTTAAATAGAATTTTTTCAAGTAAACATAACATGATCCAACAAGGACAGTGCTATTGCTAAAGATCAGAATGACCTAGTTGCTGACTAGCCAGAGTTGTTTGCTGTAAATGAATATCTTGAAATATGAAACAATTCATTTAAAAACCTCATTGAATTGTTTTGCTATTGTGTTGTTAATTTGATATATAAAGATCGGAATGAGTAATCTTTTATTCTTAAAGTTATACAGGTCTAGAATGAGTACTGAGAGGCTTGATTGATTTATTTAATAATATCAATCTTTGGAAATGCAGTGCTGAAACATTTATTCAAAGACATTTAAATATATTAACTGCTTAATGAATTAATGTCAAGCATTCACTGCCATTTTGGATATTTATAGCTCTATTGAATTTGCAATGAATTCATCTAACGGACATTTGGATTTAAAAACACTGATTCTTATGTTGTGTTTGTACATCAGTACTTTACAGTTATCATTGCGAATACCAGTGAAACATATATGGACTACTTGGAATTATTGGAATTTATAAACTATTAGGATTCTCCCCATATTATCAGTAATTTTGAACTCTTTCATATTTTAGGAAAATAAATTAATATTTTAAATAATACAAAACTTATTGTTATCACTCTTTCATAGTTCAAGCCCTAGAGATTGTAACAATAAATAGAGAATATCTACTTTACTTGACCAGAAAGGAAAAACTTCACATGTGCAGTGGAAAACATTGTATTGTCATGAGTGAAATATTTCCTTACATCAACTTAAAAAGATTTATTGTCTTTTTGTTGTATATTTTTCAAGGCAAAAACCATAGATTTACATGAATTTTTGGTCCATTTGGAATCTCAGCAATTAATGGCTGCACTTACTATATCACAAAAAAAACTCCAAAACTTTGCAATAATTTTAAGACAGCACATTTAACAACTTTCTCAAATATAAATGCTACAAATTGTGTATTCTATTAAACTAATTACTGCTTCAAATGAAAATAATTATATTTTTATTTCTGTGAACACATTTCTTGCATGTATTAAGATAATCAACATTGTTGGACTGCAGAACTGTAGAAATATAATGCGGTTGTATCCAACAGACTTCAAAGCATAACATCTTTAAATAAACTACTTCAATGATTGTGAGTTTACGTGTATGGATTTGGGTTCTTTAGTTTCATAATTTCTCTGATTAAATGTGAAACTGTAGCCTCGATAATGTTGCAGTCTAGTTTGGTAACAAAAATTGCACCCAAGTTTTGATTGTCACTAAATTTTGGTTTGCAATCAACACTCCTCCAAGTCCGATTTCTCCATCATTTTCTAACATGATTATAATCATTCTGAGAGCTAGAATCACTAATGAAACAATTTCTGTTTTTACTAAATGTTTCCATTTATCATAGATTGCAAAATGCATGAAATATTGTAGGAGTGACAGAATTTTGATTTGCAACATGCGGTTCACATAAGTTCAGTCACTAATAATGTGCAGGCTTTGTGTGGAATGCTAATTGAAAATGTTAGCACCTGAAGCCTACTTCTGTTGCCTAAAGTTTATTTTTTGGCATCTATTATAATGCCTCCTTACTGGTTAACCAATTACTAGAGCACTACAGTCTGGATACAATGTTAAGATCTGCTCATCCTGATGTGAGAGAGAGAGAGAGAGAGAGATAGAGAACACAGTTCCCAAAGTGGTAATGCCACTGTGGCAAAATCATTTTCTTGTATGATATATTTCAATATCTCATAAATGAAATACGTAATGAATGAAATAAATAATAAATGAATACCATTACTGCCAGAAAGTCCATCTAATGGAAACACTTTCAAACAAATGCAAGTAAAAAATTTAAATTACACTATCTGTCCAAAAATTGTTGTTTTCTTTGTTCTTTATTGTTTCCTCAGTGAAAAGAATATAACTTGCCTGTTAGCTGGAACCTCAAATTTGAACTTTGTTGAATCAACTACAAGTTGTCCCATTCTGTCTGTTTCTTCCTACAAGGTAAAAAAAACAAATAGGTTGGATATGGTAATTGCCAAATATACTGTACTTGAGAATAATTCTTATTACTGCCAATATAAAGCAGAAATGTGCTGATGTTACATGGATGCCTCTACCAATATGATGCAATTAAAGGAAAACTTCAAGTCCAACAAGGACCAAAACACTGATATAATTTGTCAGACTGGTGAAAATAGAACTTAGCCTAGGCATTCGTAATGCAAAATCCTGCACCAAACTCTGGTTTGATTTCATCGAAGTCTTTCAAAACTTATGAGCAACTTTTTCAACAACAGGCAGGATATGATGTAATGTGACTGACAGACATGGCTGATACTATGAGTATATGCTGCCTCCTCAGAAAAGAAAGGCAAACTTAAAGCCTCATCCAGGTTTAATAACAACAGTTATCCACTTGTACATGACTAATGGGATCAAGACAGCTTAGAGGTAAGGTGCCTGCCTCGCACTTCTACAGTTCATGATTCAATTCCCAGATCTGACACGTGTCCATAAATTTTTTTTCCAGGTCCTCAGATTTTCTCCACCTCCGCCAACATACTAAACCAAAATCTTTGCCATCGTGAATGTTTCATATAAGTTGGCAGAATTTGTTACTGAATGGATGCTGTTGTTTATTTGGCTTATCAGAACAGGAATACATTCAAATTAAAATCATGCCAACCAAAGTAAAATGCCTTGCCTCAAGCATCATGGTATTATACCCAGCCTGATCCAATGCCAGGATTTGAACTGACACCCTCTGGTCACAAATCCAACAGTCTAACCACTCCACGAACAAGGCTCCTATAAATGAGGTTTAAATTTTAACAGGAGTTAAACTTCATTTAGGACCATGAAATATACTTGAACATAATTTATCTGAACTCTGTTCATCTGCATAAACATTTTATGAAACCCACATGTACATATGTTCCACCAATATGCAGATCAAGCAAAATATTAACTGAACTCCAACTTACCGTAAATGTTTCTAACTCACACTGGGCAAATTAGTCTGTACTATATTTACTACATCTGCCCAATCAGACTTAAATGCAATCATTTAACAACAGCAACTTTGACAGCACACGTTCACAAATCCCAACACTTCCTACCATCTATCACTTTCCACACTGCCCCATCCCAACCCTTCGCCACAACTGATGACAATGATCTAGCAGTAAATAATAAAAATCTATTATCTATAAAATTTCTCTTCCTGGTATGAATACATGTATAATGTTTAAAACAAAAATATTATTTAAAATTTCACTATAATTCTGAAAATCTGACATCCTTCCAATGACTCCTTGGGAATGTAATGTAAAAATTATATCCTCAATCTTGTCAGCTAAGGCAGTTTCTCTTTGACACTATGTGGAATGTCCCCAACTCTCAAGAATGTGAAAAATTAGGTTGGAACAGACCATTTCTTTATTCAAAAGTGATACTGTAATGATGATAAGCCTTGGGACACCCTTAATTATTTTAAAAGGTAACCTTTTTTATATGACCTACAAAAGTTGGAACATGAAATTATAAAATGTTTTAAGGTACAAGTCTTGGGACACCTTAGAAATTTTTTTCTACACATCAATCTGATTATTTTATTGCATGTAACGTCATTTAAAATAAATATACAAAAACAACTTTGTGGTTATTAAGGGGCTATCATTATGAATTATTAAAAGCAAATGTTATAAATTAACAGACTTTTTTTGGAAAAATCAATAAATAAATTTAATCTTCCTATATTCTTATCATTTCTACCTAATTCAAATACCATATTTACCATATATGTTGGGACAACTATTTGTTGGGACACCATAAATTAATTTTTAATGTAATTTTTTGTGCACTGTATGTCCTGAGACACATTGTTTTTTCGAGTCATAAGTTGTGGGACACCTTTTAAATCATTTAAAAATGACATGTTGGAAATGAACTCCAACTGAAATTTTATTATAAAAAATATAACTCTGTGTACTTGAGATAAAACTGTTTAATCCACTGCAGCATTATCTCATCAACACGACCCTTCTCCTGCACATGTACAATCCATTCTTTCGGTGCATGAAAATTTTTTTTTTTCGCTTTCTCATACGGTGAAAAATTATCGTTAGAAGCAACACATCACCTGAAGCAGAAACCGCAAGGACTAAAGTCAGATTTTTCAAATCTGCACCAGTCATGCTAATTCTCACACTTTTGATCCCAATCTTATAGTCAGTCCATCCAGGAATGAGATCAAAGTACAACAGAATTTCATCCATGATGATCATATTGTCGACGAAATCATCTGCTTCTCTTCTTGCCTTCATTAATTCATCAAATGATTTTATTTTCTCCAAATCTTCTTGGTGACACTGGGTCATCGATGTCCATACAAGAAGCATTACATTGTATTACTTTCAAAATTGTTCCATTGTTTCAATTTATTTTAAAAATTTCCGTGAATACCAGTGAAAAGGAACCAAAGTTAGCTTCCATATCTTGGCCAACTTTGCATATTTATTTTTTTAAAAAAAAACACGGCAAACTTAAACGAATCCAAAGTCAGCTTCCATGGTCAGCATGCTTTGCAATAAAATAACCTTTGTATTGATATCCTTTAAATACAGAAAAACCGGCTTAAAAGTATCCAAAGTTGGCTTCCGATATCGGCTTGCTTTGTAATAAAAATAACCTTTGTCTTTGATATCCTATCAGTAAAGTTCAAAGAATGAGTTTACTGCTTGCTGCCAGTTGTGTTTATTCACCACCTGTGCTTCTATGTGCTTGGCATCTGTAGTTATAATTGATACAAACGTTTCTTGATTTCTGTGGGTAAATATTATATACAGCAATAATTTGCTTTAATGATACTTTTGTATCCCGTGCTAGCGAAAGGACTGTCACTTGCATTCAAGTGAATGTATTTTCAAATGATTTTTATTTGCAAGATAATGTCATAATTTACCTGGATATAATTCAATCTTGGTTATTTTGCACCTAACACTGTGTCATGCGTGAATGGCAGTTGTCTTCAAGATATCAGTTTTTTATTTCCCTTTCATTTTTGAGATCATCTGCTTCTCTTCTGGCCTTCACGAATTCAACAAATGATTTTATTTTGTCCAAATCTTCTTGGTGACGCTGGGTCACCAATGTCCATGCACGAAGCACTATACTGTGTTACTTTAAAATCTGTTCCATTGTTTCAATTTATTTTCAAAATTCCCGTGAATATCAGTGAAAAGAAACTCAAGTTAGCTTCCATATCTCGGCCATCTTTGTATATAAAAAAAAAATCTGCACACTTTAAAGATTCCAAAGTCAGCTCCCAAGGTTGGCATGCTTTGCAATAAAAAATCCTTGTATTGATATCCTTCAAACCTTCAAAACAGAAAAACCGGCTTCATAGTGTCCAAAGTCACTTCCGAGGCCAGCTTGCTTTGTAATAAAAATAACCCTAGTCTTTGATGTCCTATCAGTAAGTTCAAAGAATGAGTTTGCTGCTCACTGCCAATTGTGTTTATTCACCACCTGGGCTTCTATTTGCTTGGCATCTGTAGTTATAAATACAAACGTGCCATGATTTCTGCGGGTAAATAGTATATACAGCAACTTGCTTTAATGATACTTATGTAACCCGTGCTAATGAACAGATTGTTACTTGCACTCAAGTAAATATGTTGTCAAATAATGATTTTTATTTGTGAGATACTGTCATATAGTTGACCTGGATATAATTCAATCTTGGTTATTTCGCACCTAACACCATGTCATGCATGAATGACAGATGTCTTCAAAATATCAGTTGATGATTTCTCTTTCATTTGCGATTTTGTTGGATCCAGTTTTCAGTCGGATAACATATTCAAACCTTTGAGCACAACCAAACACGATTTGTTTCTCAATGTTCATGTCAATGAACAACATGTCATGTGTTATCAGACTTAAGCGATACACGCTACAGCATGGAAGCCTATGCTACATATATGGAGCTTGTGGATATTTTATTCTTTAATACTCACGATAAAAAAAAAAGAAATAAATGACAACATCTGAAGGTCAGTTTCTTTCTTTTAATATTAAATAAGCATTCTGTTTATCTACTTTACTGCAACGTGCAGTGTGGGGGACACAAATTCAATACAAATTTATTTCGTTTCTTAAGTCTTGGGACATATGACCTAGGTGAAAAACTTTCACCATAAGTTCTGGGGCAAGAAAAAATAATTATTTTATCATGTCCCAATATATACAGTAAATACGGTATAATATATATTTATCATACTATGACAAGAACTGAGCATTAGCAGGATGTTGTACCCATGTTAACAGTATCTTCTCTCTTTTTTGCTCTAGTTTTTACTATTGTCAGTTTACGCAGCACTGTATTAAGTGTCAAAAGTTATCAGTAACTACATCTGTTGGCCTTGAAAATCTAAATACCTAAATCATTAAAATGTGGTACCAGCATGACAACAATGAAAATAGTGTTTGGTTCAATGCTCACATTTTGTCGACATCATGGCATCACCACATATACAATGAAAATTTTAATATCCCTTGGTATTAAATCATAGGTGCCAATGCAATAAACTACAATTATATGTCTTAAATGCCAAAATTTCAGAAATAATGCTTGGAAAATAACTATAATACCATAAAAACTTGGGCAGTTTCATTTGATGTAAGTGACCTTAAATAAGTACCTGTTTACTCAGATAAAATTCCCTCTACACCCAAGCCAGTTTCTCAGTGTAAACAATTAACTGGCCTGGATTAATGTCAGAAAATAAAAGATAAATCCACCAGTTATAAACAAAAGGAGACACTGAAACAGAACACTAGTAAAAATCAAAAGTGGAATGAATAGTGCATGGAAATTTCAGAGATGGGGGTGCCAAAACTGTTTTGTTGACCTCATCCCTGGGTAGTGTTTGATCTAAGGCTACATAAATTTGCTAGCCCATGGGAAAATCAACTAATGATACTGCATGGTTTTGATGAATTTGATATTTTGATAACAGATGCACTCTGACCTGCTACCCAAACATAAATGCCCAAACATCTAACAGGGTGGGAAAAGGTCAGAGGAATCTCCAGCTTATCATGAACAAGAATATGCCATTTTTTAAAATCAAAATTGGAACAAATACTTGTTAGACTTAGGTGTTGCTAAGCAAGTGGATCAATGAGTGTGCTTTATAAATGATGAAAAACAAATGAAAATGGTCCAAAACATATGATATTTGTATTTCCTAAATTTACTGAGGGGAGTGGGTATTGGCAAAAACTTGTTGGTCAGCAACTAAAAATAGGGTCAGTCAGGAAACAAAAACATATACATATTTTTTAAGTCTGGCACAGTAATTATGCAAACCTGTGAAATGACAGCATGAAGATGTCAGTGTTTCTTATTTATTTTTAAAAAAAACTTGGCAATGAACACAAACTCTCTTTCAGATAGCAGAGCCTGTACATTAATGTCACAGTTTATAACAAAAGTCACTGGTGACATTGGACTAACAATGGACTAAAACAGTACAACTACCAATATAACTGTCAGTTGCCCTAAATGGTCAACATTGGTACAACACCGTTATATGCTTACATGCTAAATTTGTATAAATAGATGTACCCACGTTATCTGTAGCCCTGAATGGTCAACATTGGTACAACACCGCTATATGCTTACTGTATTTCATGTAACTTTTCGTACAAGAAAAAATAATTATTAATTTCAGTGTAGGAAAAATTATATGTAAAATAAATAATTGTCATTTTGTGGTACTGACCATGTACAAAAAATAAAGAGATCATACCTGAACAAGTTCCACGGAACACATGCTACTCGACAACCTATCGATCCAAACGTACAAAGTAAACATATGTTTTCTGTTTCATTCTTCTCTCAACTCAAGAATCTAATTACAATAAAATTAAAAGTACTCAAAAAGATTTTTGTTGTTATTAGTGAACGTCAATGGGGGTGGGATTATGTCTCAATGTGCAAGCTCATCTGGATTTAGAGCATATGTAGCTGTTATATTGTGTAATGTTGGCAAAATGATTAAGATGGTTTGAACATGTATTAGTTACGGGTATTATTTATTGACAAATTGTACACAACGATACAAGTCCACATTGTCAAGAAATTAAAGGCAACTTGTATTTTTACAGAAACAATTATCTCATTATCAAATTGCAATAAAAAAATAACTTGAAATCACATTTTAGTTAATGCGCATGTGTGTGTGTGTGTGTGTGAGAGAGAGAGAGAGAGAGAGAGAGAGAGAGATGAAACAAAATTTTGTCAAAGTACAAGACCGTATCTAGTCAGGGCAGGTTTTATTTGTAGCTTTTGCAAAGAGAAAAAAGACTGTATTTTCAGTTACCTGACGAATGTGATAATCCTCATATATTATGACCCTATTATATTCCATTATCAATAAACACCACTAAATCAACAATTCATTCTTGTTTTAATTACGATATACATTGTCACAACAACCACATGGCTATGCAGTGTTATTTACACAGTAATTAAACCTGCTTAGTGCTTTGGTTATTCCAGTTGAAACCTGATTAAGGGCAAGAATCGACAGAAAAGGTCAAATCAGCAAGGATGCCAGTAGGGAAATAAGGCTCTCTTTAGGGAAATGAAAATCTGTCATGTGCTATTGAAGCCATTGTCCATACAGCAAATGTTATAAGGACAAGCGATCATACACATTACTTATTATTTGAACTTGCCAATAAAGATAACAATAGAAGGGTACATCGTAGAATAGATTTGCAATAAAATGTTAATTATATCCAAGTCAAAACAGTACAAACACTTAAAAGATAGTATATGTATATATATGAATCAATTTAACGGAGTCCACGACTTTTAAATTTAAAACAGAAAATGACAAGGTTTGCATATTTTACGTTTGGATGACAATAATGAAGCAATAAGACTAGCTGACCAATAGTCTTCACTTTAACATGTACTGAGATGTAATTTTTGTTGGATAAGAAAACATCAAAAGGCTTCCGAACTCATTTTAAAATGCATGTGGTGTTCTGTAATGGTGACGGACTTAATAAGGAGAACTAACTAATGATAATGTTTAAAGGTATGTTATGTGAAGTCCTTTGTCCATTTGTTAATAAACACCAGTAGATATTGTAATGACAATAAGAGAGTTTATGTATCAACCATTATATTTTCTCACCAACAATAAACAATTATTAATTTTTGTAAGAACAAAATGGCAATACGGTAATTTCGATATTTTTTGCAACGTAAATCTTCTTAGTAGAAATTTTATGTCCGACAATTTCATGGATTTTTCGAAAAATACAAAGTGATATGTATGAAAAATTATGATACATTTAAATAAGTATTATTCTGATAACTGGATTGTGTATGAAAAATTAAAGGGTATGAAAAAAAATACATGAAATACAGTACAAGCTAAATTTGTACAAATACATGTACCCACATTATCTGTTGCCCTGAATGGTCAATACTAGTGCAACATTGCTATATACTTACACAAGCTTCAACTTCCAATCCAAAATCAAAACACAATTCATCCAATTGGTCCAAAGCTGAAATAAAAAAATAAACTACCATGAAGTATGGAATTTATGAAATATGTCATAAGCATAATTAACAGTAATTTAATCTGAACATGCAAGGCTAAATGCAACCTAATAATCGCAACAGCGACAGTCATTCCAATGGCTTTCAAACACTATAGTCTGTTTGAAAATGTAGCAGAGATTGACTCCCAATGTATAAAACAACACTCCTATCTCACATCCATGCAGATGTTCAAGAGAAGAAATAACAGTACTACCAACAAAATCGTATCCTCTGCAATTTAAAAATTCATTATCAAACATACAGGCTAAGAAAATTACTGGTGTCATGGTAGTTTGGTTTGCTTTGTGTGGTTTAATGCCATTTTTCAGCATGTAATAGGTTATACCTGGTAGCCAGTATACTTGTCGCAGGAAGAACCCAGATATACCCCAGAAAGAACCCCTGACTCACAGGAAGCTACTGGCAAACTTTCTCACATACCCTTGCTGGTCAATCTGAAACACTAACCCACAAGGACATAGGTGCATTGTGAGTTATCTGTACAAGGCATGCACATCTGACCACTGAGCTACCCCAGGCCTCTGGTGCCAAGGTATCCCAGTGAACAACAGTGACAAATCAACAGATCATCATCCTCATTCAGATTATAGGTTTTTATGGCTCTTTGTTCCAGCACAGCAAAGACACAAAAGCAGATTGGTTGTCACTTGCTAGTATGCCCCTCCATATACCTTGGCTTCAGCGCAACAGATGCATAAAAGCAGAATACTGGTGATCCCTCACTAATATGCCCCTCAGTATACCAAGACTCCTCATATAATGTAGATGAAGCCATGTATCACATTTAAATGGAAAAATTTTCTTATACTATGGCAACTTACCATATATACTCACATATGGGTCAAGTCCAACTGCAAATCCCAAAGACCCAGATTTTCCATTGCATAATGTGCCTGCAGGTTTGGGTCTTTGCAGTTTGTTAGGAGTAATCAGTAGAACAAACAGATCATGATCTACCAGCACATTATGCAATGGCACATCAGGATGAATGTTGTTTGTAGTTGGCCTTGTAGGTGAGTAAATAAGGTAGTTCATTTCACCAAGCTTAAGTTTTTGACAGGTAAGAACCAATCTTCATAAAAACAGATCCTGATCTGCCAGCATATTTGTAACGGCAGATCAAGATCTATGTTGCTTGCAGCTGGCCTTGTAAATGAGTATGTAAGGCAGTTTATTTCACCAAGCTTTAATTTTTGACAGATAAGAACCAATCTTGATGTAGTCTGACATCATTTTCATGCATTATAATGAGAGTCTTGCTGGAACATCCCTCAGTACAGTATAAGGTGTCCTCACTTATAATGCAGACCCATTTATGGCTCCCATAAATAGCATTATAAGGATAACTATGTCCACAAGGAATCTCTTCTAACAGCATGAGATATCTAAAGGTACCCATATCTTCATCAACAATCTGAAGCAACTTCCTGTCATATCTTGTAGGATATGTATGGCTGTTAACACAGAAATCCCTATTTTCCCCAATGCTTTCAGTCATGGTCAAGGTTGGTAAGTTTTTAGTAGATATCTGCACTCACTTTAAGATTTGATGAGAGAAAGGACTTGAACCCTGGACACCATCACAAAAACTGAGAAACATATCTCAATTGTTCAATTCCATCCCTGCCTGAGTCCTTGAGGTTTGGGAATATTACTTTTCAAACATACTGGAAAGTGACCACCACTTATTGTCACCAACTTTCCAGGAGAAATTAATTGAAAGAGATGAATTGTAGACAGTCAGGTCTAAATACGAGTGCATAAGACTTGAAAGGGAAAGACTGTTATGAAACAAAGTCTTCTATTTCTTCCCTCTATCTTTTTATCATTATCTTTACATCTCCAAAGTGCATGGTGTCCGTTTATTATATCACCAATTAAAACTAAAGGTGTTGGTAACTGTTCAATACAATGGTCATAATCAGTCTGATTAATTTGAGTGCTTCATGGAGGATATACATGACCAGGGGTCAAGCTAGACTTGAATTTTTGGGAGAAGTGGCTTCTTCTTTTGGACAGAACAGAGAGAAGTGAAAGCTGAGAAGGGAGAAGTAGGCGCAAAGCAAGACAGACAATATATATATTCAATGTTCCTCTAAAAAATCATTGGGTAAAGATATTTTCACTTTCCGAGTAGAAGAATGTGAAGTGTACATTTTTTAGGTGACTTAGTCACTGACCTCGCCTGGTAGCATGACCCCTGTATACTGAAGAAAGTATAACAGTTTACTGTATGGCAGGGTTAATTGCAGCAAACAAATTTTGAGCCTATATCCCTAGAACTGGGAATTCTGTATCATGAAAAATTTTAGAATTTCCTCTAAAAAAACAGAGATTGTTTTTGTTGATTATTTTTTTCTCCATAAAATAAGTTTGATTCTTAAATTTTTTAAAAATAAATTTCATTCACATATCACTAATGAAGAGCACTGTTTATTAACACATGGGTGTATGTATAGCATAAATCGTAATTAGTTGCTTCAATCTGTTGCTGTGTTTTTATGAGGATCTGGTCATTACTGATCTTCTGTGATGGTTCCTGTCATTAACTGGTGAAAATTTACAAGAAATACATACTTTTATGATATATTTAATAATTAAATCTGCATCCTCTACATTTTTTTTTAAAAATCAAAATATTAGGATTTTCTATCTGATAAATAAGTAATTTTACTTTAAAAGTAAATTTTCCATCAAGATTTTAACAGAATCTTGATACTGAGCTTATTTTGACAAATTTATGTTTATGAAATTTGTTATAGTAAGAACAAAAATAAATGAAAATGGAACCTCCTCCTGTAACTTTGTCTTTTCTATGACATCTTTTGCACTTCTATAAAATTAAGTTCCAAAACCAGTACATTCAAATCCATCGTATTCTAAATCAAATACTTTTTATTAATTAATAAGTAAACAATTTTCCCATAATGATTGTCTGAAAACTGAAATTATGATAACTATCAGGAAAGCTCAAAAATGCTCAATTTTTTAAAATGTAATTTTGCCTATGAACTTGACTTTTATGTGCTATAGATGTAGCTCTGCAAAATTATATATATATATATATATATATATATATATATATATATATATATATATATCGTAGTATATGTACAATTGTGCCATGGGAAGAAATGGACTGCTGTAAAATGCGTCAAAACGGGTGACTTGAGGGAAAAGCTTGACGACAAGCGGTTGTCTGGTTGACAGCATGCCAAAAACAGTCTCAAGGGATATATTATTGTTATTTGTTACCCATACTTTGCTAAAATATCTAATGTTTCTAACGTAATAAGAGGTATATATTTTAAAATTTTAAAGTCTGTGCTAAAGTGCGTCAAAACTAAAGAGTCCACGTTACTTCAATATTCATATCCATGTCTACCATATGCTAACTTACTGTACGATCTTCCAAGACCCACGAACAGTTCATCGATATTTACAGTGATGGTCGGCATTCTTACTAAATGATGTTTTAAATCGTGTTATTTCCAATCAACAAACAAAATTTTCTTAATTTCGCCGGCTGATGAAATTTTGCATCAATGTATATATTCGGTGATGTTCGTCTCTTTGTTTTTATATCTAGACTGGTGGCCAGAACAATATGTAACAAGACACAGCGACAGAAAAATCTATCGCAAACAGACCCGTCCATCAATAGCGGGTACAGACTAATACACAAATACGGTGAAAGGACGGGTACAAACATTGCATTTTCGTTTTAATTAAGATGAGTATAAATAAGTATATCAAATGTACTTTTCTAAATTTGAGACATACACTGATTCTTATTAGAAGAACAATATAATTTTCTCATACTTTCTCAATGCTTCTCTAAACAGCAAATATAATTTTGAGAAGTAGCGATGAATACGTACACAAGTGAGTACATCTCGATTAGCAGGCCAAAAATGAAATAATATTGGGATGGGGTGGGGGGTGCGTAAACATGTTTGCAAATGGTCTGTGGAATGGAACATCTGGTAGTGTGGGCGAAGCACCCACACCCAATCTGCTGTATTTAAAACCTATAATTTTAACTACCTACCTGTAAACAAAACTTAGTCTAAGAAACGTTCCGGATGTTTCGTGCTCATCTTCTTCTTCTTCTTCTTCTTATTATTATTATTATTATCATTATTATTATTATTATTATTATTATTATCATTATTATTTTGAGGGTGTTGGTAGAATATAAATAACTGAAAATCAATACACACAATTCTGCACAAAGATATGCTAAAGTCTGGAACAAAAAGCTGATCATGTAGATTCATTTAATTGCTTGCCCCATAAATCGACATATACGGGTCACATTTTGGAACTTTCTGAATATATTTACGACATTTGCCAATAAACGGGAATGTGAACACTTTTTATAAAACTGTTTAAGGTGCCTACTTTCTAAAACAATTAACAGAATGCTTTATGTGAGTATCATAAGAACCTGACCTAGTAAGTAAAATTGCCTAAGGATATAGAAAGGGCATTGGAGGAGAAAGCCAAATTGACGCTAAAAGACTTAAAATCCGTCTCCAATATATTGAAGTACGAACTCGCTCTCTTAAAAGGGTTTAATTAT
>JAECUM010028866.1:0-10164 GCA_016617855.1 Megalonaias nervosa | reverse complement strand
ATACATTTTGGATTTAAGAGGGGAATCATTAAATATTAATTTGTACATACGCTCATAGAACGCCTGAGTAAATAATCAGGGGGAAAAAAATAATCTGATTCTGAAATAATCTGATTTTTATTAATCTGATGGGCAGTTTACTAAAATCTGAATAATAATCAATTCCTATGATTAAAGCAATTGTATATATAATGAAGCGAGATAACTCTGCTCTCTCTCTCTCTCTCTCTGCAGAGTAAATTAAACGATTATTTCCCTTACTACTACGTTCGATTTACAGACAACGAATATATATTGTTTTTCGTTAATTATTTAGTGATTTATTTGTTTTCTGTAAGCAATTAGCTGTTAGTGAATCAGTAATTTGTAACAGAGAGGGATATTGATGCATCTTAACCTTAAATTCACGTCGGTTTATATGCAAGTACGTAGAGTTATTTTTAGCCCTAACACATGTATTTTGACCTTAACGAACGATAACTCATACAGAAAATGTAATGTGCGATTATTTTATACAGTATATTTTATGAATTATGTTTGTAAATTAAGTAAATCTACGCTACAGTTCTACAATAATTGTGATTTTATTCAGTATACTGGTCGTACGCTTATTCGGTGTTGGGTTAACTACATAATAATTTTAAAACGTCTATATGTATGAATCGGAAAATGGCTCAGTGGTATAGTGTTGGGACTATGATACTGACGACTGTGGTTCGATTCCTGTGGCTGACGAGTGTCGACAGTATTCGGAACGATGCCATTTTATATATAAGGTTAGGGAGCGAAGCTTAGCTCCAACGAATTCAATACCCCCTCATCACGTTAAACAACGTGGTGAGTGCGTTTTGCACTTACCCCGGGGTTTGATTTGGTGGGGGGGGGTTATTGAATTCGCAATGCTATGAAAAGCTCCCTAAAATAATCAGTAGCATGCCTGAGCTCTCTACCTCATTGAAGAACCCCATAAAGAAACATTCAGAAAGAATGCTAGCCAATAGAAACAGAACATGGGGTGCCAATAACGGTCATAAGAAAGACATCATTATGCAAAAAAAAGGACTCCATGAAAGACACTCCAGTGACGGGTAACCGCTTAGGATGCTACTGATTATTTTTGATATTTTTAATAATAATAACAATAATAATAATAATAATAATAATAATAATAATAATAATAATAATAATAATAAAAATTATATAAAGACCAACACAAACTTGAAAGGCCAAACGTCAAGGTCAAGGTCAAAGGCAAGTCAAAGTTAAAAACTTGAATGTCAATTATTTTTTATTTTAAAGAAATATTTATATATATAATGAACCAAGAAAATATTAATGCTATTATTTACGCTATTAAAAAATTAAAACATGACGGAATAAATCTCTCTGATAATCTCGATCCTGAGAAAATATTATGCGATTATGAAATATTAAAACAACGAAAATTTGAAAATAAATACACATTACCATCTAATTATAAATTCGTAAAATCAATTTATCAGTCTATGTTAGAATCCTTGGCAATGGTAAATGAAAAACAGGTAAAACTGTTTGCGCCTCTTGCACGTTCGATCGAAAATATCAGATCCGAACTATCTCGTGAATACGAGAAAAAGAAGATTGTGGACAATCGTGTAATGCAATTGAGAAAGATTATGTTATTTGATTCTGTCAATGACACTGAGAGTGACACTGAGAGCAGCGACAGTGAAGGTACCCCTGGCAAAATTGATGGAGTCGAACTATATACAGTATTAAAAAAATATTTATTTATTAAGAGTACAGAGTTAGATATATTCAAATATAATCAGCTGATCATATTTTATTGAATATGCAGATCTAGTAATACTATTTGCGACAAATTGTACTGATTGTGGATGTATGCTAAAATATTTTGCAGCTGCATTTATTGATGGAAAAGTTATTTCTTGGCCTGTTTCTGTATTTACGGATTTAATAGATCTTCTTGCAAACTTTTTACATTTTCCAGTATTTCCACGTGCAGAATTCTGACTCGGTGTAATAGCTTGCAGGTTAGATAAATGATTATTTTTGGGATCTCCATCAATGTGATCAACTACAAGTCCATTTTTAACGACTCCATGAAAACATTCGAATATGAATCTATTTGATAAATAATGTTTATTTCCAGCACGAAATCTAAAATAACCAAATTTATCAAGGCTACCAACTGGGTTTTTCAATATGCATTGCCTGATTACACCCTCTCTCGATGCTTCATAATTTTTTATTATAGGATGTTTAACAAATTCGTGTTTCTCATAGTACTCAATTTTCAATTTTCTTATAATATCATTGTCGATCATTTTATCATGAGTCTGATTTGTTTGATTCATTATATGTAAATTACATTTGTTTAAATCATTATTTGTTTGATTCATTATATATAAATTACATTTGTTTAAATCATTATTTGTTTGATTCATTATATAATCATTGTCAATATCATTATTTTGAATCTGATTTGTCTGATTCATTTTATATATTATTTGTTTAAATCGTTATTTTGAGAATCTGGCCAAATAATCTTCTGCTGATTTTATAGGAGATTCGCCCGACGTTTTCTTATCGTAATATCGTTTTAATTCCCTGGTTCTTTTTCCGCCGCATTTTAAACACAGCTGAGTTTTTCCTCTTACTCCAACACCGCATTGAATACATGGTATTGGTCCCAGACTCCCATTTTTGATGCTTTGCATATGATATCCGCAATATTCATTCACGCATGTTTTGTTACAAGGAGAAGTATATCCAATTTTGAGCCAAGCACATTTATTCTTTGTTTCAATCATTATATACATACTAAAATTTCAATTTGAATATTTGTCTTAATTATAATGGATAATGAATTATCGGCAATTGAACCTAAAAGAGCCAGATTTGATCTTGACAGACTATCAGAATATAAATTTAGTACTTTGATGCAAGATATAGCTTTAACAAATGAGGATATAACCGAATGTATCCGTGAAGCAAAGAATGAATTTCGTAATAATGGTGCTGCTCATGTATGGTCAACATTCAGAATCGGAAATATTGTAGATACTATAATGAATGACAAACGAGGAAAAGCAATTATTAATCACCTTGATGATCAAAAATATTTTATTTTAATAAAATTTATTGTAAATACAGAAGAAGATACTTGGATTATTCGTGACAAGCGTGATCCAGTCCGCATACAGTCAGGAAATAATATTGTTCTTTGAGTAATAAATCTAAACCCGGAATACTAACCGGTGTTGACAAACCGTATTATGAACGCGCAAATCCAGTTACTGCGGTTGTATATGCAATATATCCGCTGAATAATAAACCTGACGTTGGGAATCTCAAACCGATGAGACTGTCAGAGTCAAGAATAAACTGTGTAGCTGAACGAGTTACAGAACATTTCATAAACGCGATACGTAGTAATGGTTTAACAGATTTACGACGTAAAAAAATAAATACTTGGGCAGAATCAGTTAAAGATGCCGGAGCATCTATTAAAGATTTTGCTGATCTAGAAAAGAAATTAAGATTTCCAATAACAGTAAAGACGTTAACAGGAGATGTTTTATATAAACCGAAATACATAAAAAATGGAGCTCCGATAGATATTATTGATCATAATTCGCATGCGTGGACCTCAGCAGTAACAATATTTCCACGAGATAGAACGGTTAAATTTTATGATGGTCATATATTTGATTTTATCAAAAATATCAGTAAAAGTGACCCTGTATCCGGTTTGGTTATTTCAAAGTTCAGAATATGATTATTACGATCAGTTTGTACGGCCTAATGGTGATATTTACCGTACAGAATCTCTTAATGTAGAAATGGAACATCTTGCGCTGAAATATACTTCAGACGATGTCAAAGTTAGACAATTATTAAATAATTGTTTTACAGTTCCATCTGTAGCGGCTCAATTTGCTCAGGAGAAAAAGTTATGGAAACCAACACGATCGGAATTTCTTGAAGATATCCATAAAAGCTGCGTAGAATATGGACACGGAGGATTGTGGAATACTAAATATAAGTATAATGACGTTATCTCAATTGATATGGTAGCGTGTTATCCTGGGAGTTTTCTTGGATACGGAGAATGTTCTGAATACTTCAAGAGATTTGGACATCCATCACACGAGATGACCAGAATTGCGATAAACGGACATTTACCAGATTTTGACTTAACCGGATTTGCTCATGTAGAATCATTTGAGTTTGCAGAAAATCTCCATCCGATTACTTATGCTTGGTTTGGAAGACATTTTTCAGAAAAATGTTGGGTTCCAATAGTACTATTGCGATATATGCTTGATAATAAAATATTGATATCATTAAAAGTAAATGAAGCAATTATATCGTATCGGTTACAAAAGCAAGTTTGGTTGCCAGAACCAAATAGATTTAATATCGATGATGCCAGGAAAGAATTTCCTGATCTCAACGAAGATGACCGTAAATGCAGGGACGAGCACGATGAAAAACTTGCAAAAGATCTTGGTAGAAAGATAATTGGTCAATTTACACAAGGAGGAGCATATGATCATAAAAGACACTGTACAAGATTGATTATGGACGATGCTGAACTCGATTTTATAATCGCTGATACAACGGAAAAAAACACATTTATAAGCCGATGTAATGCTTATTTATCAGACGGAACCAAACTAGGTACAATTGTGAGCTTTATTGATGGTGACTCACCGCAATTTACTCATTTAAGATCATCGATGTTGGCATATGTTTCGATAAATCTACTGTCTATGATAAATAGATTTTCTCGTTACGCTGTCAGAGTCGCCACGGATTCGTTCTACATAAATAAAAAATATACAGATTTGTTAAAACCGCTACTTGGTAATGGTGAATGGGGATCATGGAGAATAAAACAAGAAAATATACTTAGTTATTCTGAATCTGCCGACGTTGAAATTAAGGAAATATATTACAAAAATAATAATCAAATATCAAAGTCATCAGCACCATCTGTATATGATCCTGTGGCTAGACATAAGACTGTTTATCTTAATGGATGTGGTGGTTCAGGTAAAACAACTCGTGCGATTAAATTACTCCTGAACAACCATTCAGATATAATTGTTTTGACACCGACACATAAACTCGCCAGAGAAATAAAAGAACGAGGAGTAAAATCATGTACATATCATAGTTTCTTCAGATGGTGCGGAGACACATGGACTCCTGAGCGAATGGGTGAAAAATATATACCTAAGTATATTATCTGGGACGAGGTAGACACGGTATCGTTAGAAATATTAAAAACATTTCTTGATTGGTTATTAACAAAGAATACTGCTGTAATAATGTGTGGTGATCATGGTCAACCACCACCCTTTATTGGATAGTCTCCACATGAATGGCTGAAGAATAATGTAGATTACTACGAAGAAATAAATGATGACCATAGAGCTATTGATGAACCGCTGAAAGAACTTAAAAGATTAATCAGACTGCAGCCAGATAAAATACAATGTGAGATAATGCGTAAAGTAATTCCAGAAATTACTATGAATGATTTTTTGAATTTATGGAGACCTGCTGATTTGATAGTCGCAAGTAGAAAAATAGTTCGTGATGAACTGCAAGAGAAATTATTTCTGTTACATAAAGAAAAGTTTTCAAATCTGCCTGTACCATTATGTTACCGCCCAACAGATACTCGACGACAGAATATTGAAGTTGAAATTCCTGGTGGTGGGATACAAAATCTTGTCTTGAATGATATTGTTTTAGTCGATATTAATGTTGTTGAGAATGCGCTGAGTATGAATAAATCACCGTGGACGTTAGGATACGCTATAATGATTCATTCGTCACAGGGGTTAACTATTTCTGATACAAATATCTGGATTATAGATGATCGGATCGAATGGTCAAATTTAGTTTATCTCGCAGTATCTCGAGTCAGAAGAATATATCAACTACATAGGGTTATTATGAATTTTACAGAAAATAATAATCAAACTGTTAGTAATGACGTAATAAGAAAAAAACTATCTGGTTATAAGCAATGTGACAAAAAAAATAAACGTGACTTTGATATTGATACTGAATTTATTATAACACTAAAACAACGACAGAATAATAATTGTGCAAGCTGTAACTGTAATATGTTATGGCAATATTCGAATTATAATCCAAGACAATTTACCGTAGACAAAATTAATAGTGATTTTGGTCATACATGTAGTAATGTGATGCTAACCTGTCTTGAATGCAATCGACGTAGAGGTCCTGGTGATGTAATTGTATGTGGTGGTAATTGTGTGTCTTTAAGAATTACTTGTAATTGTTCACGTACAAATCCACGTTGAGGAGCTGTAGAATCCAGTCTGTAGATTGGAGGTCTACCAGTGGATCTTAACACGGTAGAAATTGTATGTGCAGTCACGCTCCAGATAGGATCAGTTGCTCTTTTTTTACCACCTTCAAGTTCACCAGGTTCATATAAATATCTTACAGTTACATTACCTAATACTGGTTGAGAGGAAGATTCACGGTGTTGTATTTGTATATATTTTTTTGTAATCGCATTAGAAGGTTTCATGGAAGTTGAACGAGTAATTTCATTATTTAACGCAGCTATCACGCCTGGTAATCTTGCAACCCATTCACGAGATCTCTCCCCGGACTTAAAGTCAGTGGGTATTTCCTTTGCATATTGGTATCCAAATAACCGCTCAGCAAGTGTTCGATTAAATCGTTCAACGATTGCCTGATCACGATGAATTTCAGTGTGTCCTCGTCTGATTTTAACGTTATGTTTCTTCATCAACGATAATACTGCACCAAGAAATTCTTTGCCAGGATCAACTTGTGATAATTGTGACCATCGTAGACCACCTCGTCGATAAATTCGCTCAAACGCAGATGCAACTTCAGTTGCTGTTTTTGTTGATGATGGTTCCGCTTCTTTATATCTACTTGCAACATCAACGACAGTTAATGCGTATTTGTATGTGCGTGATTGACGTCTACCAATTTTAATGGTGTCATGTGGTAAAAATAAAATATCTGCTTGATGAACTTCATTAGGGACGCTGACATCAAAATGTGTGTACTGAATTTTTCTAGGTAGTGGTAGATAAATTTGCCATATTGCCTGTCGTGCTAACCATGTTGCAGCAACAGAATGTGAGACTTTTGCTGCTTCAGATAATTTAGTAATTGCTAATCTGCCTCTCCGAGTAAACGAGTCGTATAAAAATTTGAAAAAAATACGTCAACGATGGAAGAACAAAAATGAGCTAACCCAGACGATTTGACGTTATTGTGGTCTGTTTTCCACCGTATGAAAATATGCTCGGTTAGAGGTTTCAGTTTAACGTTATTGACCTTGGTTTTTTTTCAGCCTTCGTAGGAACCTTATTTTTTAGACAAATGACGATTCAGACAAGTGGTCTGTTCACCTCCGCTGCTGATATTTTTTTATGTTGATATTCGTTCCTTTCATCTTGGAAACGTTATTGTTCGCAATTTAGTTTTACCGGATGTGACGTTAGGGGAAGTTCTGCAAAAGTACCGCGAAACCGGCAGGTTAACAGGAAATAAGGACAAAGGTCTATATATTTATCGAAAATCAAATACATCTGATTATCTGTAAGTATGTAAGTAAACCTGAATCAACTTTAGAGGTTTCGTTATGCTTATTGTATCCGCTTGCATGTAATTATACACGCTTTTCAACAATGAAGAGATTAAGTTTCAGTTTCATTTAAGTTCTTCCAGTTAAGTGCTTGGCCCATATGCAGGCATAGTCGCAATGTGGTTAACTATGTACATTTCATATGGACAGCACTTTGTACAAGCTAAAAAGAGGTTTAAAGAACAACCGGTGACCTAGTCCGAGTTTCCTCTGACCTTTGCCACCCCATTTTTGATATTTGGACATTTATGTTAGGGTGTAGGGTCAGAGTCCACTAGCCTGGAACGCTGTATTCTCGCGGTACTTAATGTTGTTATCGGTGCATATTAAAACCGATCTGTTATTGCTGTATTGTTACAAACTGTAAAGTTTCTCTGACTTTCCCTCTATCTATGCCTATAAAAAATCTCGGTCAATCCAATCATGTAAATTTAAATTAAACCGCACATGGTGGCTGACGTACCATGGGGGAACAACTCTGTATTGTCGCGGTATTTATCTAACTTTCGTATGGTAGCACGCACATATTATAATAAACATAAATTTCAGCTTAGGGATAGGATGGAATGTCCAAGCTTGCACTGGCTGAATATTTCCACCAAAATAAAGGATGCAATGACTCAGTTGAATACACTGATGTCAGTCAAGTTGAAAACTATGATAACAACAGAAATTAAAAATGAAAAAATTCAGTCTGAATTTCAAGTGCAGTGTGGGCAGAGAAATCTATATATACAAATGAATCTATTATTAATACTGAAATATTACCAATTTTGAAAACAGTTTAACTATTATTGCTTTCCTATTTATGTAGGATAAGTAGGATGGTACGCAACGTTTTGTCAGTTTTGGTCCATACTGGCTAACATGGAAATTCCAAGCATAACCGTGTAAAGACGTGTGTCACTCTCATGTTACGTGACAAGGGCTCGTACTCAGTAACAAAGAAAAGAGTGAAAGCCAACAAGCTTTGTATGTTTTAACAAAATAATTTATTTCCCTAGAAAACAATGTAAAAATTTGTAAATAGGACTTACGGTTTGTGAATATAATCCCAAAATTTAATCCTAAGAATGAAAAACACAAGTCCTATCACTAAATAGTTCTATTAGAATCCAAGTTCGAATCTCGACGACACACAAATATGGAAGGCGATGACGTCAGATGTGGTCCAATGTACGAATGTCAACAATTCCTCAATTGAATCACATTTTTTGTTTCCCAATAATTCCAGAATAAATTTCCATGAATATCTTTCAGAATTTTTTTATAAGAAAGTCAACTTGTTGAGTTTCCATGAGAATAAATTATTAAATCCAAAAATCAGATGAAAAACAAACAATCTGGCAACAAATAAAAATAACACCTTGTTCCTTCAAGATGTTAAAACGACTCTTACTACAAGAAATCCATCACGTATGCTAGTGTAGACCCACTTAAGAACCAATAATTAAATAGCGTTCTTTACACATAGTGATCACGCAAAGAACGTATGCCCCTGATACTAACCAATCATTTTAACTGCCTGTTTACGAAGTTCCCAACCTAAGACGAACTAGGTTAACTAAAAATAATTCTCATGTAACACTTTTACGTCTTAGATAAATAACATTTAGTGAAAGAAAATATCCAATTACTGAAAAAGAATTTTGAATCCGATAAAAATATTCATTACAATAAAATGTAATGTAATAAAATAAAATGAGAAAGAATTTTAAAACTAACACACAAGCAATTTAATTACATATACGTAACACGTCCCCCCATAAAGAAAAAAGAAAGATTTATATAATAATGCTTTCTTTTTTACCATATGTAAAGTATACATGAGGTAAACAAAATTACATAAGAAAATTCTTATGAATTATATAAAGTGTATATGAAATAATATTTATATACACGGGAAAGTGCCTCTGGAATCAAATTGTCGTTTCCTTTGATGTGCCTGATGTTCAGATTATACCCTTGCAAAAACAAACTCCACCTTAATAATCTTTGATTTTTATTTTTCATCTTGTCGATGAAAGTAAGGGGGTTGTGATCACTATACACAACAACCGGAGAAGGAGTCGAGCTAATTTAAACTTCAAAATGTTGTAATGCCAAAATTAAAGCTAAACATTCCTTCTCGATTGTTGAGTTATTTCTTTGGTGCTTATTTAATTTCTTAGAGAAATAGCACACTGGGTGATCAATACCATTGCTGTCTTCTTGAATCAATACTGCTCCAACCCCAACATCACTTTCATCCACAGACAATTTAAAAGACTGCTTGAAATTTGGAGCTGTTATAATCGGAGCACTTTTGAGTATTGCTTTTAACCTATCGAAAGCTTCCTGACATTTTTCGGTCCAGAGAAACTTATTTCTCTTACTTAACAAATTTGTCAGAGGTTCAGCAATATTGGACAAATTTGAACAAAACTTTTGATAGTATCCGGCCATACCCCAAAATCGCATTAATTGCTTTTTACTGACAGGCA
>JAECUM010028865.1:0-38497 GCA_016617855.1 Megalonaias nervosa | reverse complement strand
GTGTTTATTGATTGCAAACCAAAATTAGGGTGACAATGGATATTTAGATGACATTATTTAGTTTGTATTATAACAGGGGCAGACCCACGGTTTGTTACTTGTACAATGTACATGTAACGTAGCAAACCGTCTTTTCAAATCAATTTTGCGTCATAATCTTCTGCTTTCATGTAATCTGCTACAGTATCCATCTCTGTGTAGGTTTATTCCACGTACACAACATTTTTGGATGGTTGTATCATAAATAATCGGGATAAGACGACTGTATGGAATTGGTCTCACTAAAGAGTTGCACGGATTTAAAAATGTAAATGGAGGTACTAACTAGGACTGCACTTTTATTGTTCAACACCGAATCTTTGTATTATAGATACAGTTCGACAGGCATGTAACTTTATTTATTTGCAGTGATGGCAAATGGGATCGTTTGGGTCAGAGCATATGGATAAGGTAAAGATCAAATGGAGTTCTCTCAGAATTGTGCTTGGTTTTACTTCCTGTTCTTCTGAGGTGTGTTACGAGCAATGGGGCTGATTACTTTGTTGCTTTTATTTTTTTTGTTTTTGTTGTTGGGTATATTAGCCATCGTCGAAAGCCAAAAGTCGAGATTCCGCTAAGCTCTTGAATCACCCGCGTGTGCCTATAAGGATTCATTGAATTGTTCTGAATAACAAAATACGTCATTAGAGTCTGCCACAATATCCTTAATTTGCCATTGATATTGATTGGTTGAGGTTTTTATTGACTGCTTACAAAAATGTCTACTTTGGAGAAGTCATTTAACTCTTGATCAGACTATCGTTTCGTATATATATCTATCTTAGCAGATAGATAAATAGTAGTCTACGTATGTATGTATGTATGTATGTATGTATGTATGTATGTATGTATGTATGTATATATGTTATCTCATCTGTAATAGCGTCAAATCTATCCAGTTCGTAAATCGGAATTATTAAAGACACACACAGTCACACAGACATAACGAAAATTATGGAACTGTTCTTCTCTGTGATATTCTCCAGTCCTCATCCCTAAAACTGAAACTAATCAATCTTCAATGTACCAGCGAAGAACAGGACTTGATCAGAAATATTTACAAGAACATGTTAACACAAATTAAAAATACCTACATGTACATGCCAATTTAAATATTAGCTGTCTTCACGATAATGATTTATGTCTGTGTGTTACAAGTTGATGATTTGCATAGATATGAAGTTTCAAATAGAACTAAAAGCATTAAGGAAGTAAAAACACTTTTTACAAAAATAATCACCTCGATGCACGCTCCCCCCCATGTCAAAGAAAAATGGTAGGGGGATAAGAAGTCATTATATTTTACCGGTGCAAAACCCGTCGCTGATTGCAAGCAACGAAATCTCATATGTGTTGTTGCCATGATTCTACGTCTGACAGGGTCTCGGCTCTTCTCTTAAGATCATTATTAGAAGAAAAAAAAATTGACCCTGATCTGCCTGCTCCTAACGCAACATTTACTGCAGAATAATATATTTTTCAGATATAGTAATGTCTTTTAGGGTATGAGAGAATCTTTTTTATAAAAAAAAATACAAGGAGGGTAAGATTACTATCATCATTAATTGAAATCGAAGTAAAATACTAATTGAATAAGTTGGCCTTTTCTTTTTCATTATAAATGCAACTTTAAGAGGTTGAATCAAATTTGATGGATTTATCTCTTTCAAAAGTGATTTTGTAATTTTCCAAAATGATTGAGTAGAATCTATCTCAGAAACTTAACGATGTGGTTCAATATTATCCAAATATTGCCTTTTAGCATATGTTCATGTTATTTACTTTATTCCTAATAAGTTGGAATGTATTCCAGTCTATTGGCTCACTTCGACTGAATGCAAATTTACGTGCTCTGTTCCTATTTCTTATTATGTTTTTTAATTGGGAATCAAACAAATAATTAGACGAATTGTAACAGTTTTAGAAGGAATACACAAAATTGTGAATTCGAATAATTTGGTGTCAGCAACAGATCTGCCCAGTTAGTTCTTGTTGTCAGAGTGTTGAATCTGTTAAAATCAGCTTTCCGGTAATTCCTTAGACGGCTCTTGTAGGCCGGTTGGAGGTGAACTTTAACACTGATTGCTATGTTAAGTGTATCATGGTCACTAAATTCTCTAGCAATTTTTAAAATGGCAGTGAGCAGTATAGTTGTAGCACAACTTACAAAGATTGGATCAAACAAGATTTTGGTAGTAAAAGTAATTCGTGAAGGGTTCATAAGCACATTTCGTAGGCTATATCCTGCCATTAAATTAACTATATGTGCAGAAGTAGAAGGTACAATTAAATCAGCGTTATTGTTCCCCATAATAATAATGTTTATAATTGTCACTGCCGATATCAATTGAAGGTTAAAAACTTTCCCAGAAATTAGCAGTCTGATCAATACTCTTCATATAATCAATCAATACTCTTCATATAATCAATCAATACTCTTCATATAATCAATCAATACTCTTCATATAATCAATCAATACTCTTCATATAATCAATCAATACTCTTCATATAATCAATCAATACTCTTTACAATTTATACGAAGATATAATATCATTTCATATAAGGCTCCTTTACAATTTATACGAAGATATAATATCATTTCATATAAGGCTCCTTTACAATTTATACGAAGATAATATCATTAATCCAATGTCTTGACAGACAAAGTTCAAATGGTTCAGACGTTTGCAAAATAATTTATCAGAAACGTATGCCATAATGTCTGATAAAGATGTCTCCGGATAAACATTATAAGTTGTATTTTCCACAAACATATATGCTTAATATTGGGTGCGTTGATAAGAGTTTATGCGTAATAAATAATCTTTAAGGCAAAGAAATCCATGAACAGGACGACCTACTATAAGCGGCTGCTTCTATAAATTACAAACAACAAGCATTTCATGTACATACGAATCCATGTCAAAGTTTCCTTCCTCTTCTTATGATGACAGGACCCTACAAGAAAACATCTGGTACTGAACAATGATTGGTAAGATTTATGAAATGAATCCACCAAACATCGTATCCTACACACCAACTTTATTCATCAATAAAAAAAAAAAAACGTTGCGAGGGCAATCTATTTTAGGTAAGTTTAAACATGTTTTATTGTCAAAAATATGATAGAATGGAATTGGGCATAAGTTCTAACAATTTAAATCAGCCCTATCTTTACATAATACAAGTATTCCGACATAATTGAACGTGATAATAGTGATTAATAATGAAGGAAGATTGCAGAGAGAGAGAGAGAGAGAGAGAGAGAGAGAGAGCACAGTAACAACATTTGAGGATGTTATTGAAATCGTCCGGTATCGGTTAGATATTTGCATAAATGTTATAGAATTCTATATTTTCGTTTTCATCGCCCTTCCTAGAAAGCACTAAATCTAAGATAACAGCTGGATACGGCACTGAGAGTAATTCTCTCATTAGGTTGGTTCCTTGCTGACTATTCATGGACAGTACATGAAGAAATGCATGGTGGTTTCGCACGAACAAGAACATGTGTCAACAAGTTGAACACGGTAAAGATCAGTTGTTAATGACCTCACATTATGTCATAATAGTTTAGGGATAACAGCTAAGGTTCGATGACTGAAAATAGGCATTTTACTAGACACGATATTTGGGCATAAACAATAAAACAGATGGCCTATGTCAGTCACAAAGTCATATTCATAGCTGTTGTGACTTTAAATAATTTCGTGAGATCTCTCCACAATATACCCATGATCTCCTACTTCCAGATTCCAATATCCATTCGTACAATCTACGGTCTATTTTAAACTCTAATTTTCGTCTGACTAAAATCAAAACGACTCTGTACAAAACATCTTTAACATATTGCGCAGCAGTGGAATTATTAAACAAAAACAACCACTCTCTTCGCGAAAGAATGGGTTTCACAAATTTCTTCTTCAGATTATGACAAAGCGCAACAAAATGAGGGTGATAACATTGATACCACAACTACTTTCAATCTCCCAAACACAAATATTAAGCTCACGTTGCTTGTTTTCCTCTGTATGCATGTGTGTAGTAATGTTGTGAGAATTGTATTTGTACATATACGTTGAATTTATTGTTTAATTTTTTATTTTCCGATGACTGCATGCAACATTGATTGATTCTGAACCGAATACATTATACCCAGAAAATAAAGGTACTACTACAAACGTTACTCAATTGAGTAAGACTATTCTGTACTTGTGTTGACGGTCCACATGACTGTACATTGGGGTTTTTCATGAGCCAAATTAAACTATAACGGTCAAAACAAGGTCATAAAAAATAGGTAAAATTTAAAATAAGAAAAGACGAATTGTCCCACTCCGTAAACGATAACGTGTTCCATCTGAGTTAAAATATTGTTCGTGATAGAGATTTCATCGTAAACAAGGAATCCAAATAGAAATAACTTACCAAAACATTCATTTTATTGTTCTGATGATCAAGCCTTGAGGTGTTACGAATAATATGGAAAAAATTGGGAATTAGATGAACTACTGTAGCGTGTGTGAAACGTTTAACTTAAAACGAGCAACTATCGAATATACATACAGTTTCATATATCATATATGGCTGTTGGTTTTCTATTTCTGGAAGAAGGGTTCTAAAAGGAAAAGATGTGACATCGAAAAAATAATCATTAAGATGCATTATTTTGCGAGAATAATCAACTAAATGACAGTATCTCTTCATCAACATTTGGTCAGAAAAGTCGTTTGATAACGGGATGAAAATTGAAGAAGAAGAAGAAGAAGAAGAAGAAGAAGAAGAAGATGATGATGATGAAGGAAATTATGTAAGAAGAAGACTTTAACCTTGTACATAATCACGTATGCTTTTCATGTAGGTACATTAATTTCACGTTACTGTTCTGCCAATTACGTTAGTTTCTAGGGCGATATATATATATATATATATATATATATATATATATATATATATATATATATATATCTTCAAACTCTGCTATAAATGTTGGCGATGGCAGACTAAGATATTCTAAAAAGAAAGCAATATTTATATGGAATTTTACTTGCTTGGATAGTTCGAAATATAGTAAGTGGTTACATCAAATCTTTGGATACTTGCTTATGAAAATTCTAGTGGGATTGATGGTAACTTGGTGTAAAAAATTTATAAAATAGGATGAACCTTGTATGTTGTCGTCGACGTTCCGGGGTTAATTACATTTGTCATGTATGTTATAGATCGTGTGTTGTGATACCTATTTAGTATGCAGTGTAGTGCTCTTTCTATATTTATTAAAGTTGATTTTATTGGTCCTTTACTCTATTTAGGTCGTGTGAGTATATCACATCTTGTATTCTTGGCGTATGATTAATGTACTTTAATTTCTTTAAACAATTACAGTGATTTAGTTGCAGTTACTTTGATGTTGTTATATGTTTGTCTGATATACGATCAAATATCATTGTTACTCCAACATACTTCGTGATTTTATTTTCACAACAGGATGGCGATGGTGATAATATATCGATTTAAAGATATTTTCTTCTTTCTGGCAAAACTTACAATGTTGAGTGGAAAGACAAACCAGTTGCTTTCCTACCTGACCACAGCATTATTATCTAACTCTAGTCTGATTACATCACCATGAGATTGTAATTTGCGATAGATAATGATTTTATCACCAAGAAGATTCAGACTGCCGGCATAAGGTATTTATGTTTACTAGATTTACATAAGGTATTTATGTTTACTAGGAAGATCATTGTACCGTGGATTGTATGTTCAGAGACGCCTGAATCATGAATGACATGATCTGACTGTTGCCTTTCTCGTTTAGGTCTGATGTCAGGACATTATTACGATGCTAATTGTATACCGGAGATATATTTGAATGTCTTATATTCATACGTGGTTTATCATGTTCAGTTTGAAAAAGGCCACATGGTGTTTGTTCAATACTAGCAAAGAACAATATCAGCAACTGAACATGAATAGCAAACAGAAATCCACGTGACGATCAATAAAGCTAAGGATAGACTTTAAACTTTTGCTGCTGATAGATTTACCTTTGTTTTTAAATTTTTGCATCAATATTATGCACAATGAGATCATATCCTGCATCATGTGTGTAAAATCTGCATTAAGTTATGCAACAGTTTTCGTTAGTGGGAGCCCTGACGAGTTTCAGTTATCATTTTGAGCAGCTGATATTTGTTTTTTATTTGCATATTTGTTTCAGTTTTAAGAATTGTTTATTTAAAAAAAAAATTCTTAATCTCTTGCGTAAGTTCTTTATTAATTTATGGCAGTTTAATTCTTTTTGAAGGTTTTTAGATATGTACCTTTCTGTTGGTTTTAAGAGAATATTACCCATTGACCTTTTATTGGTTCAGTTTCTGATTTTTCTTCTATCTTGTCTAGAATAATTCGGAAATCAATGTTAACATCCTTTATTCAAGATATCTTTTTGCGTTATTCTATTCAATTTATATTTCAAGTTATATTCTGCGTATGCAGTATCATGATCAGCTGAGCCTTTGTTGGAAGTGTGTCCGTTGTAAGTTAATAAAGATGGTTTGTTTATCGCCATGAAGAGTTTTCCATTCTTGGTGGGTTTTGTTACAATTTGCTGGAGGTTAGGATCATTAATGATATAGATTTAGCAGTTGGCAATGACGAAAGCTGTTTTGTTTAGGATGACACTTGGTATGGACCATCCCATGTCATCTGGATTAAAATCTAAGTCAAATTATGGTAGAAGTACTCTTTTTGTTTCTTCTAGAAAGAGATAATTCAAACTGTTCGAGCGATGTATCTTCATCATCATCATCGACAGGCTTGGGGCTGTAGTGTGAGCAAGGAGAAGACAGTTCTGTAAAGAAATGATACCATCTACACAAGGCAGCAGATCACTGAGTCATACAAATAATGGCAGAGGGATTGAAATATGGGATCATACTGTCCAATAAAGCAGCCCCAAACCTATGCTAATACTGATCCTGGTTTTGAGGGATGATCTCGTCTATTTTTTAAATTGTGAAACTGTATACAGATGCTCTTTTCTGCAAATATTGGTGCACATTTTAGAAATTTATCTGCATTGTTCGCTACTCTTGAGTTATGGTGAGCTGGACGGTCATTTCAGCAGTATGTTCAGAATATTTACGGATCAAATTCTATGTCTGACAAATTGTAAATGCAAGTTGAATAACACAGCCCTGCTTACTGTGGCTATTTCGAAATTTCGTGACCCTGATGATCCTTTTCATATACTGCCGTTATATTGCCCATTATCGAGAAAAATCAATATAAATACCGATTCCCCGGGGCTCGTTCATAAAGACGTTTACGACGTAAAATGTTAAGAACGAGAATTTTTGTTGTATTTGGTTTCACATTTTGAAGTGAGAAATTTGGGTACAGTTAAATACATTCAATATACTGACAATTGAACCGCAACTAACTCTATTACCTGGAAATATTATGTGAACAGTGTATTTTATATACTGTTGCGTGACAAGACTCGTACAAAGTAACAAAGAAAAGAGTGAAGCCAACAAGCTTTGTAAATTTTAACAGAATAATTTATTTCCCTAGAAAACAAGGTGAAAATATAAAAAATGGACTTACGGTTTGTGAATCAAATCCAAAAATTCATCCTAGAATTTAAAAATATAAGTCCTATCACTACAAGGTTCTAAACGAATCAAGTTTCGAATCCCGATGGAAGGTGATGACATCTTCTATAACCTGTTTGTGTTGACGTGTCAACAGTACCTTGTTGAACACCAAAGATATAATCCGGCTTTAGAATTCCGGATAATTTCCAACAAATGTCTTTGTCCAAGAATTTTTAATAAGCACAAGTAAAGTCTCCACGGAAAATAAATTATTTAAAATAAAAACTCAATTCAAATTGGCGACAACAAAATAAATACCTTTGAGCCCGAAGGTATGATTTACGACCAACTAAAAAGCACTATGAACCTTAATTTTAACTCTAACTACGACGTATATTGGACCACGTGATAGGGTCACGTGATCACTATTTCCCAAGCGGCGCAGTAACATTACACGTCGATTATCACGTATGCCATGGACGAATATGATTGTACTGAACGAATCTTACTATAAGATTCAATAATAAAAAAATTAAAAGAAATTGTTTACAAGTTCTGAATCAAGGTCGGGGACTAGATCAGCTAAATATACAGTGTTGCAATCTACGAACTGCGTATTTATCAGCCTAATAAGAACTGAACCGAACTTACTGGAAAAAAATGTCAAATCCAGTGAATAAAGTTATCATTACAATAACATGTAATGAAATAAAAATAAAATAAAAGAGAATTTAAAACTAACACACAAGGAATTAAATTACATATACGTAACAATATTTCATGGAAAACAAAGAAGTTTTTATGTGCCATTATGCATACAAATATATTAAAGCATATGATACTATGAGTTATTTCTATTTGCATTAGTTTGTGTGAAATAAATAATTGGTTGTGAAATAATTGAATCTTGAACATTTATTTACAGTATGTAGAATTTATAATTTTATAATGAATATTTTTCATGACGTTGATGCAATGTTTGCTAAAAGCATGCGCAATATATTAAATAAACAGTAGGAAGATGAATTATGAAGACAAAAGTTTTGTACTCGTATTCTATATAAACATGATACGAATGTTGGTATTTGATTCTAGCAAAACAATGTTAATTAAGCTAGCAATGATCAAAACTTTTGAAACGTTTTTAATATTTATAGTTTGAAATAAATGTATTTCAAATTCATTCTGTTTTTGTCAAATAAAACAGCCAATGTTTGTAATCAGATTTCTATTAGGAACATCTAAAATAGTTATGTGGGATGATATGATGAATGAAAGGAAATTAGCATTAAATATGACCGTATGGGAATATATGGGAATTTAACATTCAATACGACACATTGCCGTATGCGATTTATGGAAGAAGTAACGTTAACAATTTAAATGTAATTTATGGACCTTATTTGAATTTAACGTGGTGGAATCCCTTGAGTCAATAACTACCTTGGATGACTAAGACTTATTTTAATTCGCAAACACCTACACATAAACACTTGAGAACTACAAATAACAATGTAGGGGATAAGGGAGATAAAGTTAGAGGTAAAATCATGAAAAGTATCTCTTATTGACCAATCACACCTATCTTCACTATCCAACACTTACCCGTTACAAACCAAAAGCAGGAGGCAAGGTATGGTTAGGTAATTCTCACACCCACACTTGTGCATTATCAAACATATCATGGCACAACAATACATTACATATAAGTGGCATATATCCACAAACAGCGTTATTTTCATTTTAAAAAATTGACAGTTTCCAGGGCTTACAAATCCACTTGCTCGACGCTCGGGACAAGGAATCATTCGGTTTGGGCAAGTTCTAGTTCGCAAAGCACTTTGTGGCTTCGGAAGTTAAAAACGTTATAGGGATATGCAGTGTTTAGATGCTTTTTGTAGTGCCAATTTTGTTATCTGCGATCTCGCCACAGTACATATATCAGCATCTTTTAAGCGTTTAAATGTACAACAATCTTCAATTGCATTATTCACCACAGTTTCTTTAAACGTTTGTTTGCTTATTTCGTACTACATACGCTAAAGTTTGTATTTTCCTATTTGAAGTCTTGCCAAGGTCAGTCTTTCATTATCTTTCGTGGAAAGATAATGTTAACTGTTTGAATCATATTTATTTATTAAACAAAATGGGATTAGACACGTGTTGTGTAACCAATTTAGGTCCTTTCCCGAAAGACACAAATTAATCCAAAGGTGCCATACATTTTATACACATTCAAGCACACCCGAAGAACAAGGTGAAGAATTTCGTAAATTGAAAGACACGAACAATTTCAAAGCAAAATAGAATAAAAGATAAAGGTTTGTAGTTAATTAAGTAAACAATGAGAGAGAGAGAGAGAGAGAGAGAGAGAGAGAGAGAGAGAGAGAGAGAGAGAGAGAGAGAGAGAGAGAGAGAGAGAGAGAGAGAAGACATTACACTAGTTACAGTCACATTGTCATTTTCAGTTCGCCTTCACCATTTGAAATTAAATCCAGAGTTAAATAACGTGTGTGTCAAGAGATAGAGCGAATGATTTTTGATTACGTAATGAGGGGCAATTGAAACACAATGCTAGGCATCTTCATTGTCATAACCTCATCCGCACAAGTGTCAATCAATATATGAAATTGTTTACTTTAACTAAATCCACTCCGTAAAGATGTGATTTGGGGGTATTATATCAGTGATAAGTTTAAATTGTGGGATATTAAGATTATGTTTGATAACATAATACGGTCACGCGACTTACTAGGGTTAGAAAGATGCTTTTCATAGGTAGGAAGAGTTTGAGTTTTCATACATCTTCAGGGAGAATGTCCCAAAGACCGGTTTACATTGGATAAAGGATATGAGAAAATACCTGAATTCAGGTAGAGATGGGAGTGATGCATTGAGAGTTACTTAGATGATAATAAGATGCCTCGTTTCGCCTTTGTAGAAGAAGGTCGTTTAAATAGTTAGGTACTTCAGTATTTAAAATCTAATACAAGATGCATAATCTCTTTTTTTATACCTTGTGCAAGAGTTTCCCAACCAGTTTCTGATTAAAACGACTCTGTAGAGCAATAAATAGGTGCAGCTTCGAATTGAGTCTTTTTGTCCAATCTCTCCAAATCGTCAATACAACAATAAATATTCTACAATTGGACGTATGAATAGTGTATATAGTTTAGCAAACGCTTCTCTGCGAAAAGGGTTTTCAGACATAGATATTTACATGCGTTCTTAATAATCATACCAATATGATTAGTCAATATAGAATCAGAGAATAATGATAGTCCTAAATGCATATGCCTTTATGTAAGAAGCAAATGCTTATTACCAAAAGAGAACATCGGATACGAAATGTTGGTCTGCCTGTTTGCGATTAATAAATTATCTGTTTGCGAAGTGTTAAACGTAAAAAGCATGTCTTGTCTATGTACTACCTTTTCCAAGATGATTGATTATAATTCTTTGAGCTCGTAAATTATCTTTGGAAGAAGTTGCAAGAGACGCATTTTCAATAAATAGCCTCTCAAGCTAGTTGAAGTTGTTTGCTATATCGCTGATATAAACAGTAGTAGCGAAAGCCATTACACAGAACCTTGGGAACTTCAGGTTTTACGTGACGTTTTGTTGATACCGAAGTTCGATGGAATACTCTCTGATAGTAGTTCGTTAAGTAGCGTTCTAGCCATAATATAAGTTTAGGTAACGATAAGTTATTAAAGTTACAATATTGTTACGAGTCTATGCTCTTAAAATAAGTATCAGATAATAGTGAAGACAGCAGGCTTTGTAAAATTTAACAAATAATTTATATCCCTAGAATACAAAGTGAAAAACGAGGAAAAAGAACTCACGGTAGTGCGAATTAAATCCAAAAATAATGCAAGAATTAAAGCCACAAGTCCTAGTAATAAAAAATCCTGAATAAAGCTCAGTTCAAGTCCTGAAGAGATCCAAAAGTGAAAGCGATGACGTGTCTGTTATGGTCTGCGAAGAGTGTCATCAGTCGATTGTTGAATCACAAAAATATTATTCCAGGTTTGAATTCAGTATAAATTCCAATAAATGTCTTTAACCAAGAAATTTCTCAGAGCACTTTTGTATTTCCAGAGAAAATAATCACTTGAATTCACTAAGTTGAAGAAAATAAAATTCATCACAAATTCATTATATAACTGAAATAAAAAAAATAAAAAATAAAAAGTCAATCAGGTCAAGCAGAAATGAACTCAATTTTGGACAAGGTCAAGTCCAGCAAACAATGTTACATTACAATAACATGTAATGAAATAAAAAAATTAAAACTAACAAACAATTAAATTAAATACACATAACACTTCCCCTCATAAAGAAAACGAAAGATTTACACAATAAAGCTTTCATTTTACTATAAGTCAAATGTGCATGTGGTAAAAGAAATCATAAGATGAAATCTTATGAATGGCGCAAAGTATACATGAGACAATATATATTTCTATACACGGGAAAGTGCATCAACTTTTAAAGTGTCTTTTCCCTTGATGTGCCTGATGTCAATATTATATTCCTGTAACAACAAACTCACCTTAATAATCTCTGATTTTTGTTTTTCATCTTGCAGATGAAAGTTGGAAGGTTGTGATCACTAAACACAATAATCGGAGAAGGAACTGAACTAATGTAAACTTCAAAGTGTTGTAATGCCAATATCAAAGCCAAACATTCCTTCTCGATTCTGAAACAGTTTCTCTCGTGCTTATTTAAGTTCTTATAAAAGTAGCATACTGGATGATCAACACCATTTTTATCTTCTTGAATCAATACTGCTCCAACCCCAACATCACTTGCATCAACAGACAGTTTAAATGATTGACTGAAATTTGGAGCTGTAAGAACTGGTGCATTCTTAAGTATGGCATTAAACTTATCAAAAGCCTCCTGACATTTTTAGACCATGAAACTTTGTTTTCTGGATTAGTACATTTGTCAGGGTTCAGCAATTATGGAAGAATTGGAACAAAATTACGGATAGTATCCAGGCATACACAAAAATCTCATCGGTTGCTTTTTGCTGATAGGCACAGGGAATTCAGAAATAGCCTTGACCTTAACATCTATAGGTTTAGCTTGTCCATGTCAAACGATATGTCCTAGAAATGTTACACAAGCACGGCCAAAAGTCACTTTTGGATAAATTAATTGTGAATCTGGCATAAGTGAGTCTGTCAAAGAATTTCCGAAATGTCGCTAAATGATCTTTCCAGGTGTCGTTGTAGATGATATCATCGATGTAAGCATCACAGTTATCTTGACCAGACGTAATCATGTTCATTAAACGTTGAAAAGTACTAGCCGAACCTTTCATCCTAAACGGGATCATTTTATATTGATAAAGTCCATCTTTAGTCACGAATGCCGAAATTTCCTTTGCTCTTTCCGTCAGTGGAATTTGCAACATCCTTTCAGAAGGTCAAATTTGGTGACATACATGGCATTTCCAATTTTATCAATGCAGTCATCGATTCTGGGTAATGGAAATGAATCTGTTTAGTCACACTGTTCACCTTTCTATAATCAGTGCACATGCAGAATGTATTATCTGGTTTCTAAACAAGTATACATGGTGAACTCCAGTCACTTTTACTGGGCTCTATGAAATCACTCTCCAGCAAATACTGTATTTGTTTTTCATACATTCCTGTTCGAGAGGGTTCATCCTGTACGGGTGTTGTTTCACAGGTGTGGAATTTACAATTTCAGCGTCATGGTAGATTTTGTTTGTTCTTGTAGGAACGTCTGAAAATAACTGCTCATATTCAAGTAATAATTGTTTTAGTTCATTCCTTTCTTATTGTTGCAAATGTGAAAGTTTCTGGTCCAGATTATTTATAATTTTTGAATTCCGAAGATTTGTTACTCCAAAATCATTAGAGTCCGATTGCATTCCTTCACTTAAATCGTCAGTGAGTGGGACAGGTACAACTAAATTAATTGCATGATTAAACAGGCTATCTCTCTCAACTTACTGGTACTCCTTTAATTTCTTTACATCCCAGATGTAGTATTATTATAATTTATCTCATTCATTTTCTTCTTTACTTTGTAAGGGCCGTAATACCTAATCTGATGAAAATTTTGAAGAATGAGCAAGAGAGACAGAACTCAATCAGCAGTCTCAAAAGTTCTCTCCTTTGTACTTCTGTCAAACCATAATTTCACTTTTGACTTAAA
Source organism: Megalonaias nervosa (assembly GCA_016617855.1). NCBI lineage: Eukaryota > Metazoa > Mollusca > Bivalvia > Unionida > Unionidae > Megalonaias > Megalonaias nervosa. Next base: position 24,648 of record JAECUM010028865.1, on the reverse strand, counting down.
TTGCTGAATGCCAAGTTCAAGTATAACGTGCTGGAGAATTCCAGACATAAAATTTAACCCATGATCAGATTGGACAGATTTGAGAAGGCCAAACTGAGTAAAAAAAACTTTATCAAAGCTTTTACTATTGTTTTTGTTTTAATATTTCTCAAAGGAATTGCCTCTGGGAATCTTGCTGATGCACACAGTATGGTCAACAAGTATTGGTTAACTGACTTGGTCTTAAGTAAGGGACCGACACAGTCTACCATTATTCTGCTAAATGGTTTGTCAAATGCAGGAATAGGTTTCAGATGAGCCTTAGGTATCTTCTAATTGGGATTTCCTACCATTTAACAAGTATGACAAGATCTGTAGTATTGTAGTATTTACAAACATCACTTTTGATTTTTGGCCAATAAAAGTGATTCAAGATCTTGTGATAAGTCATATTAATCCCTAAATGATCAGCCAAAGGAGTTACATGGGCCAGACTAAGCATTTCCTCTCTGTACGATTTTGGAACTACAATTTGATAGTTCACTGACCATTCTTCACCAGCAGGTACTTCGGGTGGTCTCCATTTTCTCATAAGAATCCCATTTTTAATGAAATAACAAACAGGTACTTCAGTGGCTTCAGTTTCACTAATGGCCCTTTGAAACAAACAGGAGATCTCAGGATCTTTGTCCTGTTTGACGACAAGTGATTATCGTTTGTCACCCTGATTAGAATAAAGAGAATGAATAGTTAAAAGAGGATCACTCTGATCAATACCTTTCGATTGATCCAAATAAGGAATGAAAGTGACCTGACCAAAAGCCTGAGCAATACATGTGTCAGCTAAAGGAATACCTTTCTGATCAAAAGTATTCTCAAGAGCTTTCTTTGCCATAGCTCTAGTAACTGCACAAGCTGCATATAAATCAGGGAATTCATTTTTAATTGGATCGACTTTCTGAACCAAAGAAGGCTTGTCAGTTACAAGTGGATTAACCACAACCTTGTCTCCAGCTAGGTCGTTGCCTAGTAATAAATGAATGCCCTCAACGGGTAAAGAATATAATATTCCGACTGTCACGTGTTCTGAGGCTAAGTCTGATGACAAATTTACACAATAGAGAGGAGCATTAACAAAGCCGCACTCTACTCTCTGAATAAGAACACTCTCATTAGAAGAAGACTTCTCAGAAAAAGGCAAAGTACCTGATAATAAAAGACTCTGAGAAGATTCTGTTTCTCTTAACATTTTAATAGGGATAGGACTGGCCGAATCACCCATGAATGATTTAGAACCATTGGATATGAATGGTTCATAATTCTCCATAATAAAATCAGACTGGGGTTTATTATACCCAACAAATGTATTGTTTTCAATACAAGACCGTGACCTTGACCTCTTAGAAATAAGAGCATTTGGAATAGGTATGTCTTGACTCTCTTTCTTATTTTCCAGTTTCTAGCAATCAGAAATAACCTGTCCTTTCTTCTTGCAATAGATACACGTAGGAAGAGATGAGGAGTTCTTGTCAGTCTTATCAGAAACTTGATTTCTAAACGTTGTGTCAGATTGAAATTTTGAAGCGCTCGTATTAAGCTGAAATATTTTTTAGCAGACTACGGGTGATTGGAAGACTTGCTTAAAAAAGAAACTTTAGGAGCTAAGGAATATTCGTCAGCAGTACGAGCAGTATTTTCTAAGGTTTCGACCTTATGCTCATCAAAATAAGTCTTAATGTTAGTATGGACACAGTTCTTGAACTCTTCAAGTAATACGAATTGTCTGAGATTTTCGCAATTTTCAACTTTCGTGGCTAAGCACAATCTATCAAATATCTGCTCTTTTTCTCTTGCAAATACGACATGAGTTTGTGCAGCTTATTTTTAATAGTTCCTGAATATTTGCCGATAAGCCTCAGGGACTCATCTTTAAGATGCATTCCTTAACCAGATCATAGTCAGGCCTTTACTGTACTGATAGGGAAGCATAGATGTCTCGGACTTTGCCGAAAAGTGCACTCTTGAATTATAGAGTCCAATGCTCCCTTGACCATTTCGAATTTTCAGCACTTTTTTCAAAATGTGTAAAGTATTTGTCTGCTTCTTTTTCTCTAGAATTTGTATGTAAAGTGGGCATGTGCTTTTCACTTGGCAGCTATAGTTCTCTTAATCTAAATTGAAATTTTCTTTCTTTCTTTACTTTTTGCATTTGCATTTACATCTGTCTCTCTCTCTCTTCTTTTTAAAATTGCAACTGCATTTGTTTCTCTTCTCTCTGTAACTATTTGTTTCCCTCTCTCCTCTTTCTCCAATAGCATTTTCCTCTCTCTTTCCTCCTTATCTACTTGCATTTGCATTTGTTTTTCCTCTTTATCTTCTGAAGTTCAAGCTTTCTTAACTCTAATTCCATCGTGTATTTTAATTTTAATTTCTTTATTTTTATGTTAGCGTCTGATACAGACCTACTAAGCAAAACCAAAGCATTTTTATCCAAAACATACTTTTCCAGCAAATATGGGACCAAGATAGCTTTTATTTCTTGCTTCGTTAAAGAAGCTTTTGCCTCAGAAAGATAATATTTTCCGGCAAGCTGAAGCAAGTCATCTTTTTTCAAACAGTCTAACTGCCCCTGGATACGATTGGAAATAAAGATCTCCACTTTAGACGACATTGTACAAAGCTTGCTGATTTCACCAAAATTTCTAAAATGTGAAACAATACTTGGGATTTAAAAAATTCCTAAACTAGGGGAATATAAATTTTAAAAAGAAAGTTTTCTGAATTATTTTAACCAAAATTCGTATCCCAAGGACGAGCGCCTAATGTTCTGTTACGAGTCATTGCTCTTAAAATAACTAACAAGAGAGAGTGAAGACAACAAGCTTTGTAAAATTTAACAAATAATTTATTTCCCTGGAATTCAAAGTGAAAAATGAGAAAAAAGAACTTACGGTATTGCGAATTAAATCCAAAAATAATCCAAGAATTAGAGACACAAGTCTTAGTAATAAAAAGTCCTGAATAAAACTCTTTTCAAGTCCCGAAGAGATCCAAAATTGAAGGTGATTACGTGTCTTTTTTGGCCTGCGAAGTGCTGATGTGTCAGCAGTCTCTTGTTGAATCACAGGAATGTTCTTACATTTTTGAATTGAGCATAAATTCCAATGAATGTCTTTAACCAAGAATTTTATCAGAGCACGTTTGTATTTCCAGAGAAAATAATCACTTGAATTCAATAATTTGAAGAAAATAAAATTCATCACAAACTGGTGACAACATAATACAAATTAAAGTGCTAGATGTTAAAGCACGACTGGTACAATCCTCACAGTCACAAGATAATATAGTTCTCTGCTTGACCCAAGATCAGAATTAGCATTTTCTCAAAACAACCATTACCTAATGGATAATAACCTTCTAGAATAATCTAATGAGCCTTGCTTATTTACAACACAATAGCCTATAAAATTCACTTAGGAATCTCCAAAACCCTGACCTTGATCAACATATTTACTCCTTCTTTGTTACCTGAATAATAAATAGTCAGGCAGAAATGAACTCAATTTTGGACAAGGTCAAGTCCAGTAAACAATGTTACATTACAATGACATGTCATGAAATAAAAATTAAAAACTAACAAACAGTTAAGTTAAATATAGATAACAATATCTTGCTTTTCTATAATGATATCAGAAATAATAGTTTGATTGCTACATATATATGGCTACAAATAACATGTATGAATCATGCAACAACTAGAAAAGGGGATACATAACTATTAAATATTGCTCGAAGTGTTAATAACAATAGTACCTATATGTATTTCCGAGCTCCATATGATCATTGCTAGGCCCAATACAGATACTATTTCATGAAAAGATTCCTTTTAGGACCACATTCCAAGCACTTAGACATTCGGAAAAGAGTCATTCACGCTGAAGATGTTGTAACAGGCCACATTTTGAAACCTTTCATTCAATGTTATAAAATTAAGGTATATAAAGACCAATAAAACTATCTTCTATAATCAAGACATCTGGGCAATATTTGTGGGAAGTTTTGCTTCTGTCTTTTAATATAACATCGATTGTTATGTAGATAAAATCTAAGCTGCATGTTTTATATAGGTCCTTTTGCATTACGGGGTGGGGTATGGTGCTAGGCATCTGTGGGACTTTTCTTTAAATGAATACTATTGTGTGAAGGAAATAAATGATAATTATTCAAAACAAGTGTCTACATGTTTCGCTATGTTTTGAGAGGTGCGCATCTAAAGTAAGACCAAAGTAAGACTATATACGCAATAACTCAAATTTCACACGTCAATGAAAGAGCAAAGTAAAGGGAATTAAAAGTTGTTTTAAAATACCTAAGGTATACAAGGTCTTTTTAAATAACCAGGATAACCAGTGAGGAAATCTGGGAAATTCTTGTTTAAAAATACAACCCTATGCGTAGTGCGAAACTGTAGAGAGGAACCTAATATCTGGCTCTCACTTCTATCGTTCAGTCTCGTGTTGGCAGTGAATAAATATTTACTGATTTGTGTAAGGTTTGGGATTGTCAGCGTCTTAAGTACGAGCGCACCCGGGCAAACGAAACATTACGATGAACCGTTTTGAATATTTCTGTATTTGTTGTTCTTGCAGGTAATAATATCTTTATGCATTACATATCATGTCTCATTCTAAAACAAAAAGCAGGCAATGAATTGATTGATCTTCTATAATGTAGTATAGTGTTCAGATGAATAGATACATTATTCTTTTCATACTGAATACCTAAATTAGTTGGCGAAATGACAATGGCTGATAAAACATTTGTCTCTACAAGCGGTGCGTTCTAAGTAATTGCTTCCAAATAACGTATCGTTTCTGATTTACATACACACATGGAAACAGATAGACAGGCAAATATAGATATGTACATAGAAACATTTTCAGAAAGCATGGTTGTTGGCGGAACTGCCCAACTGAAAAATATCTGATTGTCCAGGAGTGACACCTGGTTCTTTGGTTAACATTGAGTGCCCCGGTGCATCAGTTTGTATGTTTAATGCTTAAATATGACCATTGGTCCATTTTCTCTGATTATCAAAGGACCATAAATATATTCTAATACCTCATGGTTGAAAATGTTACCGATTGCTCTAGCGAATGTGTGAATTAATATGAATGATGAAGAACGTATTAATTTATATGAAATTGTTTTCTGTCTAATACATCTACTTTACTAAAAGGCAATACAATTATTCCAGCCAAACTAAAACACATTTCACACAAAATATTACCCATGTCATAATTTAAAATATTGATACATTTTAGGGCTTAAGACAATATAATAAATTGTGACATGCAGCAATGAAAATAAGTAAAGTTATTATATTTTCATTTTTTTATTTTATGAAACTTTATTTAACATTTGAATGATGAGTAAATCGAATTCGTACTAGCTCTAACTGAAACCCACCAGGCCTGAAACAATGCTAAACAAAGCAAGTTATCGAAAAATTATTCTACATAACAAAGCGAGATGTCCGCTAGAATGAAAAGTTCGTGAAGTAAACGAAGGAATAATGATGAAAATAATCTATTTTAGTGACACAAAAAATACTGATATATAAATTCAATCAGATGGATACATAAGACATTACTTCCTTGATTATTCACCTAAGAGATTTTTTATTCAGGGAAATTTTAAATATATTCAAGGAAACAAACAAATATCGAGAACTTTCTTACATTAAGCTTTTTAGTTTGAAAACAGGCATTGGTTTGTCACAGTACTCACTTCGAAGCATTATATATGTAGGAGCTAAATCTTTCAAGAGTCGCTGTCCTAAAATGTGTGCAAAAATTTTAAAACTAGTTGTTTTCGATGTAGTAGTGTAGCTATTAATTACATAGCAAAGCAATGGAGAAATAAAGTCCTTGAAAGTTTTTGCCTGAAACAAGATATTATGAAAAGAAAATCTGCCATGTTTTTTAATAAGTAGATATAAGAAAATATTCACTAGTGAAGTCGAATCATTTTGTATTTTCACTCCTAGCTTCGCCATTCATGAAAAAGCAATGTTTTCAATTCAATGTGAAATATTTCTTGATGTCTACTGCAAAAACGTGGATATCCGCTATTTATTGCCAGCATGACATTGTATTACAGTGGTTGATTTGAGGTTGTTACTTGTACAATATGCATGTAGCGTAACTTTACCATTTCTCAAATCAGTTCTGCATGTGAATCTCCTAATTCGCGTAGTCTGCCACTAGGATCATGTCTGTAAAGGTTTATGCTACTTGAACAAAACTATGAGAAGTTGATAGCATAAATGATCAAGATAGGGTCACCATATGTAACAGGTTCCACTCTAGAGTTGTAGGATTAAAAAATTTTAACGGAATCACTGACCAGGACTGTACCCAAATTGATCAACACAGCAACGTGATCATTGTGTTATGGATGAAATTAATCGGATAAGTGACCGTAATTTGCTTTGAAAATACTTGGGAAGAGAGTTTATCAATAGCCTAAAGATCAAGTTGAACTCGCTTAGAAGAGTGCTAGCACTGCAAAGTTGTTTTCAGATCCTGTTCTTGTGAGGTGCGTTAAAAGCATGCGGGCTGATAATTTTGTTGTTTTTCTCTTCTTTCTTTGTTGGGTATATTGGCCATCGTCGCAAGCCACGGTAGACAGTCAGCTACGCTCTAGTAACACCCGCTGCTGTCTGTGCGGAGATTTCCTCGTTACTATGAGTACTCGTAGACACAAATATGTCGTCAACAACATAATGTAACAATCGTAGACACATGCTCTTTTAATCGATCCATAAGTGAGAAACTTTAATTGGTTCATTCAAACAACGTTAAAGGTAAAGTGCCATTATGGAACATAATAGCAAGAAAACATGTTTTGCACTGGCAGTAACTGTTAAAGTAGGTGTATGCATATTGAAGAGAAACGAGGTTATCTCCACACAGGCAGGCACGCGTGATTAAGGAGTGTAGCGGATTGTTTTCCGTGGCTCGTGGTGATGTACGTCAGCATGGTTTACATCCGAAAGAAATATATATTTATCTTTAATAAAAAGTCCGTGTGTATTGATGCGTCAAATCACATTTTTCACTTCTCGGAAGCTATAGTAATGAGTTTCTTAAGCTATCTACTTCGAAAAATATACTTAATTTATACGGGTGCATTTATTTTGGAAAATACAACAAATACCAATAATTACTTTATACGGGTGCATTTATTTTGGAAAATACAACAAATACCAATGGAACTGGCAAATATCATTCATAATTGCAGGTTAACCAAAGACAAGGTTGGAAAGCACATCAATAATAAAACCTGAGATATCTTTTGTCCTGTTTTTGTTCTTTTTGATTCTATCTTTTTAATTAGATGACACGATAGCCAGCAATGTATGTATGTATGTTCTTTTGAAGCGTCAATTCGATCTATTACATTAAACTGATATATTAAGAACACATATATGAACACAGCGCGCAAGTGTGGCCGAGCGGCCAAAGGAGCTCGCCTTTAAAGATTATTCACACACACACACACACAGAGACACACAGACACACACACACACACACACACACACACGCAAAAGCGCTTTCCTGGGTGGCCAAGTGGTCTAAGGAACAATCGTCTTCACAGATCGCTTAAATCTTACATCTGTCCACGTGTATTGAGGTCGCGGTCTTGGCCAACGTGGGTATGTGAGAAAGCTTGCTAATGAAAAACAGCTCAAAAGAGTAGTTACGACAATGACTTGATCACAGATATTTTCATCAACCTGTAAACATAGTACAAAATACATACATGTACACGCGTATTCAAAATTTAACTGTCGCTATGATGGTGAAACCCTGAGGATTGTCTTTCATGATTCAGAAGTAGGTTTGTATACAAAGGAAGGTTTCGATAGAGCTAAAATAAAAGGAGTACTCGTGTGTGTGGGTAGGGGGTGGCATCATGCAGGAGGGTTGAGGGGAGATAAAAAGCTATCATAGTTTTATCAGTTCACAACGATTAGCTGATTGCGAACAGCAAAGGCCCATACCTGTATGTACCATGATCTTACGTCAGACAGTGTCGCGGATATTCTATCAAGATCATTATTAGAATAAACAGAATTGCAGATCTGAATCGTTTGAAGATTGGTACGCCTAATACAAGGATATTTTCGATGTAAGTTTCATTAATATAAATGTTCTTGCTTTACTGGCAGCATGTCTTTAGTAACAAGCGTGTCACGTTGTGTGAGAAAATTTGCTAACAATTCCTGCCTCATGTTTACACATGTCTTCTGATAGAATTCGTAATTCAGAGTACTTTGGGGATTGTCATATGTGTTCTGTAATATTACGACTTTAGACCGAATCTGAAACAAAGAAATTACCTGTCCGTGACTTGGCCATTCCGTCACAATTAAGTTCGCGGTTAATTCAAAGAGAACCTTACCGCGGTGGTGAGAAACTCTGTTTGTTTTGCAATCAGCCAGTGATGTTACAGGTCGGCTTAGTCTTACAGACCGGAAAACCTGACATTATAACATGTCAGTGCTACTATCCCAGGTAGCTTTCAAAGAGACCACCGGTAGTCAATCAGAACTAAGTCAAAATTTGGGCGGGTTTCTCACGCAGCCAGACATTATTCTGTTACATTCATTTTGGAATAATCAGTACAGGGTTTGACGTGACTAAAGAAACATCACGGAACTCCAAGAGCAAATTGTGCGCTCCTAAAAGTGAGAGGGAAAAAAGAATTGTAAGAAATTCGGACGAGATTTGGAACAAAGACTTCTGAGGAAGCTTTCCGGGTTGGATAGGGCGCCACCCGAAGATTAGAGAGAGAGAGGAGAAGACGTGGGTAACACGTGAGAATAGGCAGTTGTGCGAAGGCGCAGGGCCGGGAGAATAGGCAGTTGTACGAAGGCTCAAAGCCAGGAGAATAGGAAGTTGGGCGAAAACGCAGGGCCAGGAGAATAGGCAGTAGTGCGAAGGCGCAGGGCCGGGAGAAAGGAAACAAGGGTACCGGAAGTACCGAAACTGGATACAAGACGGAAGTTGCAGATGATTAACGTAGAAGGGACACGGGAAGGAAACACTCTCACCTATAATTTCGCGTGATGAAGTAACTGGCAATTTGAACAGGTCTTTCTATTGATTAAAAAAAATGCATTGAAAAATTGTATTGTAATTGTTGATTACCCTGATATAGTTTATTAAATTGTTATACCTTTCGCCTTATTGTTTTTATATTTCATACACTTAGTCCGTCGGGATTGCTGACTGAGGGCTCGGAGCTATTTAATCTTTTAATTGTCCGTCCTTCTCCGGTGTTAGTAATAATACCGTAGGGGGACACGTGACAAAGCGATAAACTTTAAATGATTTTATTTGATGTCCAAAATAGTGATATGATCTACCTTGCTGAATGTGTTTGTCATCCTTCGAAGACATGGGAGAAGTTACGGCGTATAGCGGTAGAAAGGGAGACCAGAATATGACCGGGCGATTAAACCTTTTTAATACAGTATTTATAAGAGTCAGATCGACACGAAAAATGTGTTACAGTACATGAACCTTGCATGCGCAAGACGTGGATGTGTTTTATCATTCACATCCTGAATATATGCTGTATGAACACAATTACTGAGATTTCTCGGATGGAATTGACTGTAATAACTGTTGTAATTGAGAGTCAGTCGATTTTTTATTTTTATTTTTTGCTTTCTATCAATTCATCTAGCTTGTGCAGCGATAATTTATTACTATCACTAGTTGAAAAAGCTGCCTTAGTCTAGAGTATGGAGACGAGTTTAAATTATATTTAGGAATATTAATAAGCACCCTCCACCTTTTCTGTTGATGGAAATAATTATACATTACAATTCCATGAGATTTTTTAAACAGTATAATCACCGAGGAATACCTGCAGGTATGACGTTTAGAAAGTGAAACGTATTTCATTCGTTTTATATCAATTGAAATGACTTTAATATACAAAATGATAGGAAAGAAAACGGTAAACAATAACAAACTAAAATAAGCGGACGGCACTGATGAAAGTTCTCAATATAATATCTTATACAGACGTCGAGTAATTTATTATATAACACGAGCAAAAGTTTAATATTGTTTTAAAATAAGTATAGACTTCTAAATATATGTAGCATAATTTTCTCTATATGAAATATGGTATATCACTGGAGACAGGAATAGTATTATCTTGTCCAAACAAAGTCGAGAATCTAAATTGAAAATATGATTTAAATTATCATCACTCTCGGTATCAACTAACATTTATATTTTAATCGAGAACAGGGGAAGGAATTTCTTATAATTGAATGTATGTATTTAGGTAGATATAAACACTAATGCACGGAAAGACGTTTTATTATATAAATACTGGAACACTAGATTCGATACATGTATGCTATGTGGGGGATGTAAGTGTGACAAATAAAACTGAAACTTATATTACATCTTAAAGATCCAGTCATTTTCAATATTAATAATTATTGTAACTGTTTTGATAGCCCGGAAACCCGATCTTCATTTCTTCAATTTTGATTTTAAGCGCTATTCTCTGAACCTGTTTGGAATAAAGCGAGCAAACACACAAAGACAATTAGGTGAAAAAGATTCCAATGAAATGAAGAAATTAAAAAAGAAACATGGATCCAGAAAGTCTGCGTACATCTGTACAACTGTCAGATGTAGAAGGAAAATTGATGGAGATCTACACTATTCCGTATAAGAAAACATTCATAATGCATACATTTATGTGATGAATTAGCGAGACAGTGCAGAAAATACTTACATTCGATGTCTTAATCCTACTGAAGAATATAAATACAACCCTGCAGGCCGAGAAATTTAAAACCAAGCAATGCAAAACAGCCGTAGGAGGTTTTGTTAAGCGTATTTCGTTATTGTTTATCATCCGTGATAACTCGGATCATGACCCTCCTTGTGCATAATAGAAAATTCATATAATGCCTGAAATGGGGTAATATTTATTGTCGTCAAGGTTCCGCTCTTTACAAAAGGAAGTACCCTTTAACAGCATTATTCAAGCTAATAACAATAGGTTACGATATCAAAAAGTTCTCAAGGGTATTTTGACACAACCGCTATATATGTACAACAGAGGACATTCATATAACAAAAGGACATTCATAGATGTCTTAGTAGCATAGGATGACACTATGGGGTTACATATAGTTAGGGATCTGTGGGAAGAACTATTAAAGCAGCCGTTTTGAAATATGACACTTAGAGGTCCACGGAAAGTTATCATTGGTTAGATGCCCATGGGATTAACATTAGCTGACACTTGGGGGGTCAGAGCAAAATGTAATGGTAAAGGACAATTTGATTCGAACGAGAATTGTTTTTGTATTTGGTTTCACATTTTGATGTGACAAATATATTCCCAATTAAATACATTCAATATATTGACAATTAAACCGCAACTAACTTTGTTACTGGGAAATATTATGTGAACAGTGATTTAATACACTTGATGGAAAACAAAGATGTTTTTATATGCGATTGTGTAGGAAAATATATTAAAGCACATGGTAATATGAGTTATTTCTATTTGCATTAGTTTATGTGAATTAAAACATTGGTTGTGAAATTGGATCTTGAAGAATTATTTACAATATGTAGAATTTATAATTTTATAATCAACACTTTTCATGACATTGATGAAATGTTTGCTAAAAAGCATGCACAATATATTAAGTAAATAATATGAAGATGAATTATAAAGACAAGGTTTTATACTCCTATTCTATAATAACATAATACGAATTTTGGCATTTGAATCTAGCAATACAACGTTAAGGAAGATAGTAATGATCAAAACTTTTGAAACATTTTTAATATTTATAGTGTTACGTATATGTAATTTAATTGCTAGTTTTAAATTCTTTTTTTATTTTTATTTCATTACATGTTATTGTAATGATGATTTTATTCACTGGATTTGATATTTTTTTCGAAAATTCAGTCTTCTGTTTTGACCTGATTAGAACGCAAAAGTGTTGCTTTATCACTATTTTTAGCTCACCTTGGTTCAGAAGTTTGTAAATATTAAGTGGAAATAATTGGTTATTACCAAGGTCATGTTCGGCCCACGTGTTGGCTATGTTGTAAACATCCTTTTTTATTATTCATTTCCAGCGTGAGAATCTGATTTTTAAATAGGGCTATTCTAGGCTACGTGCAATTTGGCAATTTTTTTACTGCGCTGTTCAAGTTAGTGATCACGTAGCTCCGTCACGTGAGCCATCATGTGATCTAAAATCGTGGGTTAAAACAGATATTTTCTAGTGGATTTGATCAGTCGTAAAAAATACCTTTGGGGTTCAGAGGTATTTTGTGTCGTCGCCATCTTAGTTGATTTTTTTTTATTTAAAATAATTTATTCACTCTAGAAAACATACAAGAGCTTTTCTTCATCAAAATTCTTGGACAAAGACATTTATTGGAAATTTATTCTGGAATTCTAAATTGGAACATTATAAGTTGTGATTCAACGAGGAACTGTTGACATTAGTACAACGGCCTCATCTGACGTCATCGCCTTCCATACTGGAACTTCATCGGGATTCGAACTGGGATTCAATTAGAACTTTTTAGTAAAAGGACTTATATTTTTAAATTCCAGGATTATTTTTGGATTATATTCACAAACTGTAAGTCCTTTTTCATATTTTTACTGTGTTTTCTAGGGAAATAAATAATTCTGTTGAAATATACAAAGATTGTTGGCTTCACTCTTTTCTTTGTTACTTTATACGAGCCTGTGACGTAACAATAGTTTGAAATAATTTGGTTCAAATTATTGTTTTTGTCAAATTAAACTACCAATGTTTGTAATCATTTGGAAAGAGAATTAGCATTACATATGACTCGATGGGAATCTATGGGAATTTAACATTCAATACGACACATTGCAGTATGCGATTTATGGAAGAAGTAACGTTAGCAACATCTTTAGGTAAATAAATAATATTGTCTTATAGACAATATTTGAATTTAACGTGGTGGAATCCCTTGGGTCAATAACTACCTTGGTTGACCAAGACTTATCCTAACTCGCCAACACCTACAAAGAAACACTCGAAAACTACAAACAGCAGTGCAGGGAATGGGGGAGATAAAGTTAGAGGTACAATCATGAAAAGTATCTCCTATTGACCAAGCACACGTATCTTAACTATGCAACATTTACCAGTTACAAACCAAAAACATGAGGGAAGGTATGGATAGGTATTGCTCACTGCCACACTTGCGCATTATCCAATATATCATGACAACAATACATTACATTTAAGTAGTGTATGGTCTATGTTTGCTGAGCCACGATGTCATACCACGAAACATGCTTATTAATTTTTCAGAAATCAATACCCTCCTCCCTCTCGAGGTGAAAGAAAAAAAAATAGTAGCAATCATACACCCAAGGTTACTACTAAATTTTTTTTTATATAAACCCAACACCATATGACGCAATAACTGAACCAATACAACATATTCATAAACAGCCTTGTTTTCATTTTACAAAATTGACATCGTCTAGGGCTGACAAATCCGGGACAAGAAAACATTCGGCTTGGGCAAGTTCAAGTTCGCAAAGCACTTGTTCGCTTTGGAAGTTAAAAACATTATATTGATAGGCAGTGTGAGCAAGAAAAAGAGATGTCGTGTTCATTTTGAAATACTTTATGTACTGCCAATTGTGTAGTCTGCGATCTTGCCACAGTACATATATCAGCATCTTTTAAGCGTTTAAATGTACAATATTCTTCTATTACATTATTCACCACAGTTTCATTCAACTTATTTTGTTTATTTCATACTATGTACCTTAAAGTCTGTCTTTTCTATCTTCAAGTCTTCTCACGGTCAGTATTTCGTTATCTCCCGTGGAAAGAAAATGTTAATTATTTGAATCATATTTAATTATTAGACAACATGGGTTGGACAAATATTGTGTAACCAATCTAGTTCCTTTCCCGAAACACACAAGATAATCCAAAGATGACATACATTTTATAAAAATTCAAGCACATCCGAAGAACAAGGTAAAGAATTTCGTATCTTGTAGGACCGAAGAATTTCAAAGGAAAAAAGAGTAAAAGATACAGGTTTGTTGTTAATTAAATAAACAATAAGAGAGAAGACATAGCACTGGTTACAGTCACATTGTCATTTGCAGTTCGTCTTTACCTTAATGCAGGGCAAGTGAAACACAATGCTAGGCATCTTCATGTCATAACCACATCCACACAAGTGTCAATCAATATACGAAATTGTTTACTTTAACTAAATCCACTCCGTAAAGATGTGATTTGGGGGTATTATATGAGTGATAAGTTTAAATTGTGGGATATTAAGATTATGTTTGCTAACATAATACGGTCACGCGACTTACTTGGGTTAGAAAGATGCTTTTCATAGGTAGGAAGAGTTTGAGTTTTCATATATCTTCAGGAAGAATGTCACAAAGACCGGTTTACATTGGATAAAGGACATGAGAAAATAACTGAATTCAGGTAGAGATGGGTGTGATGCATTGAGAGTTACTTAGATGATAATTAGATGCCTCGTTTCGCCTTTGTAGAAGAAGGTCATTCAAATAGTTAAGTACTTCAGTATTAATAATCAAATACAAGATGCATAATGTCTTCTTTTTTATGCCTTGTGCAAGAGTTTCCCAACCAGTTTCTGATTAAAACGACTCTGTAGAGCAATAAATAGGTGTAGCTTCGAATAGAATCTTTTTGTCTAACTTCTCCAAATCTTCAATAGAACAATTAATATTCTAAAATTTGACGTATGAATAATGTATATAGTTTATCAAACGCTTTTCTGCGAAAAATGGTGTTCAGTCATGGATATATAATTGCAGTTGCATCAGTTGATAAATGAAATGAAGATTTCCATTGGTCAGAGCATAATGATGTGATCAGACCCAATTGTGCTTATTTCTGTATAAACAGTATGGAGAACTACTTTATACTAACTTCTATAAATAAAGTCACGTGAAAAGAAAACAACGTAAACACTGATTTGGAAGGTATACACACTACATGCATTTAAAACGAAATTAAAAAGCTGGGTTTACATTTTATTTAGAAAATTTCTATTGAGTTGACTGAATCAAATAATACATCTTTGATGTTTTCTTCTGAATAGAAATAACCTTTTAGGTTTAAAATAGAAAAGCTGGGAAACTCAAAATCAGCACTTTCAATGCAGCTCCTTACAAATGAATTTATCACTATAGGTAAATGGATATAGGGATTAGGAGGAGGTGGGTTCAAAAACTAAGATTATAACAACTGGATTCACGGTGTTACAATGTAAGACGCCGTCCTTGATAGTTGTGATGTGGGGTTGGTGGGAGACCGCTAACCCCCCATTGTAACTATGAGCGTCGATGTCTTGCACTGTTTCACTATTGGACCCCACCACAGGAACCATTTACCGATAGTATTAATTTCATTTGTAAGTAGCTCCAGTAGGTAGCCTAAACTGTTAATCAACACGAAAATAGATTTAAAGACGTGAAAATTACTTACTCACGTGTCCGGACATTAACGATTAAGCCAAGTCACAATAAACTCATGATAGCATCAAATCCAAGAGTCGTTAGTATGTGAAACAAAACAACACATCCTTTGCTTTGAATATTGAACTTCTACGCAGATCACATATGCCAATTTAGACAAAATATTAAGACCATGGTGTAGAATGTTCAAAACCTTATATCGCCTACCATTGGTAGAATACTTTGTTTTATATTTACCTAGCTACTATGTTGCAGATGGAGAATCCCTCTTCTATAAATAGCTGTGTAGCAAACGCCTCAACAATAATTCATACGCTTAAACATGCTCTAAATCTGATAGGAAATATCTTTAAAAAAAACAAAACAATAATAAATAAATAAAATTATAAATACTTGCAATTATAAGAGTTGAACGTTCTTTTGTCTGAGTTTATCGTGGTATAAACTGTCAGTTACTGACTGACACAGCTTACGGGCGTTATGTGCTGTGTGATTCGGCAACTGACATTTATATTGCGATAAACTCAGAAAAAAACAACATTAAACTCTTAATTACACGCGTTCTTAATAATCATACCAATATGATTAGTCAATATAGAGTCAGTGAATAATTATAGTTCTAAGTGTATGCGCCTTTAAGCAAGAAGCAAATGCTTATTATCAAAAGAGAACTTCGGATAAGAAAAGTCGGTCTTCGAAGTGTTAAAAGTGAAACGCATGTCGTTTGTCTATGTACTACCTTTTCCAAGATCACTGATTATAATTTTTTATACTTGTAAATTGTCTTTGGAAGAAGTTGCAAGAGAAGTATTTTCAATAAATAGCCTCTCAAGCGAGCTGAAGTTGTTTGCTATATCGCTGATATAAAAAGTAATAGTGAAAGCCACAGCACGGAACCTTGGGAATTCCATTTGTTACTTGACATTTTGATGATACTGAAGTTCGATAGAAAACTCTCTGATAGTAGTATGTTAAGTAGCGTTCTAGCCATAATATAAGTTTAGGTGACGACAAGTCATTACAGTGATAATGTCTTCTTTTTCTATAATGAGATCAGAAATAATAGTTTGATTTCGATATATAAATTGCTAAAAGTAATATGCATGAACCATTCAACAACTGGGAATGGGCTACAGAACTGTGAAATGTGTCTCCACGTGTTAACAACATTTCCTATACGTATTGATACGATCACTATTTCTTAAAAACATTCATTTTAGGAGCACATTCCAAAGATGCAGACAACTGGAAATTATTTAATCGCGCTGAAGATGTTGTAACAGGCCACATTGTTCCTTTTATTCATTTTAATAAAACTAAGGTGGATAAAGACCGATAAAACTGTCATATATATACCTGACATCTCAGGAACATTTGTGGGATGTTTTTTGCTTCTGTCTTTTAATATAACATTGGTTGCAATATTGGTAAAATCTAAGCTGCAGTTTTTATATAGCTCCTTTTTCATCATGGTGTGGGGTATGGTGCTGGGCATATTTTGGACATTAATATTAATGACTACTGTTCTGTGAAAGAAATAAATGATATATATTCAAACCGACTGTCCACATGTTTGCGACCTAAATGTTGCAGTTATACAACCACACTAAAACCATACAATAATTACAACACCTACTTAGTTGTTATGGATCTATATTTAGTATGCACCTATGAGAGAGGGACCGGTAGAAGGTGAAGTTGTTTGCATTGACAACATACACTATTGAGATAATGTTGGCATACCTCCATGCTTCTTTCATGTTTTGGGACAAAAATTTCTTTGCACCTTGTAATTATAGAAACTATGCACTATCCAAGCCAACAGCTATTAAAATGGCTGCCCCCATGTGCTCAGAAAAGGAGCCTAACTAATGTACGGTGCACTAACTTTAGCAGTTATTTAAATGGGGAAAATGTGTTTGAAAATTCCTGTTTCTGAAAGAGCAAAAACATGAATTCTAAAATATACAGAATGTCAAAAGAAGTAGTATCCTCCTTTTCTCCAAATTACCAAGCGGATTTAGGAGTGTTTTGAGAGGTTGACATCTGAAGTAAGATGAATGTAAGAAATAACTCAAATTTCACACATCAATGAAAGACCAAGGTAAAGGGAATTAAAAGTTGTGTTACAATACCTAAGATATATAAGGTCTCTTTAAATAACCAGGATAACCAGTGAGGAAAATCTGGGAAATTATTCTTCTTTAAAATTCCAACCCTATGCATAGAGCGAAACTGTAGGGCGGAACCTAATATCATATCTCGTTACAATTCTATCGTTCTTGGGATTTTCAGTGTCTTTGGCACAAGCACACTCGGTCAAACAGATTTGACAGATACAAACATCACGATCAACGTGTTGAAAATTTCCATATTTGTTGTTCTTATAGGTAATAATATCTTCTCATATCACACATCACGTGTCATGAATTTCTATGTCTATTACTTAAATTTGCCCATAGGTCGATTTTCTTTGATTATGAAAGGACCATAAATAGTTGCTGTGGCCAAATATATTCTAATACCTCATGGTTGAAAATGTTACCGATTGCTCTAGCGAATGTGTGAATTAATATGAATGATGAAGAACGTATTAGTTTATATGAAATTGTTTTCTGTCTAATACATCTACTCTACTAAAAGGCAATACAATTATTCCAGCCAAACTAAAACACATTTCACACAAAATATTACCCATGTCATAATTTAAAATATTGATACATTTTAGGGTTTGACTGACTGTATAAATTGTGACATGCAGCAATGAAAATAAGTAAAGTTATTATATTTTCAAATTGAAAATGCATTGACTAGAGAAATTGTGTCCTAAAATTTCTCTTTTTTATATGTATAGAGACGAAATTCGAAGGAAATATATAATCACATTGCATCGATTGATGACTCACATATGTGTAAAGATAACATTTGCGATAGTAGGACATATCTTGTCAATGCAACAAAGTAGTATGGATAATATAAGGTCCCTGTCCGTTCGAGATAAGCCACGAACCCGACTACCTTACATTATACAAAAGACTTGGCCTAAAATTATATCAAAATAAATACGCCGTGTACTTGATCTACTGATATCATGAACGATTTATAGGGGATCAAAGTGATAACCTTCTTCTTACAGCAAACACATTAGATCTGTATTTAAAATTATATAATGTGTCTTCAGATATAAATCCTCGCTGTTCACTTGAAATGACAAAGAGGAAGAAAAGCGGCGCATACCCTGATCTGTCGTTGCATTTAGCTACTATAAGTCAGGTTCTGCGCTGTTACCAGTTGAATTCGTTATACACACGCCAGTGCAATGATGCAGTTCCATATGGTTAAAATTGAAATAAATAACAATCTAAATGAGAATAAAATATAAATAAATATATTAAATATAATATCTGAAACAGATTTATTGCATAATGTAGAGAATACCACATATCGAATGCAATGAGAGCCAAATATTAAAAATTAAGTTAAAACTATAAGGATAAAATAGTTATAAATAATGCTGACATTTCCGATTTTTAAGCCTTAGGCCAATTACATGTATTTGTAAAGTAAAATTTTTGAAAAAAATATATTTATTGTGTTATCCTATACCCTAATTTAATATACAGTTTAAATAAATAAACAAACAAAAGAGTATATATTTTTAGAACACCGAATTTAAAAAGGTATTATTTGTATTATATGCGCCAACATTTCATACCTTTATTCCATAGATCACTATATGTGGCTTCAACTTAGTCAAAGAAGTAACAGGGAAAAACGATTGTTTTCCACAACGGTTGAGATGGTATATGTTTTACTTTTTATTTTTAGGAACATTTTGAAATGGACATTCTGCAGGCTTACCTCATATTTAACATTATCATATTCCTAATAATTAGATATTTCAAGAAAAATATCCATAAATTTTGAGGAAAGATAGTTTGTTAATGGGTAAATTTAACCCATTTTGTGATTGTCTGTTGATTGGGCATATAGTTCTTTCATCATTTCCCAATTTTGTTAATGGAACGACTCTCAGATCAAAGGAGAGAGAGAGAGAGAGTGAGAAAGACGTCATTCTGGCCTCCTTGTAGATGGCGGTGTCACTCTTGCGATGTAGATGTTACATCGCTCGCATTAGCGAAGAGGTACTGGGATCGAACTGGAAAAAAGGAAGTCAGGAATCTACGTCTGCAGGTCGGCAATTCTTTATTAAAATTAAACAACACTACGCTAGATATAGAAAAAAATTAGATACAAATAATTTAAAATATATAATAAAACTGTTATATTTAATTAGAGCTAACCAATCTCACACAGTTCTATAGTTTCTGTCTTTTAGAATTGAATGCCGAACAAATTACCAATAATGCAAACATGCTTAAGAATAAAATAGTATAGACTAATACCAAAATTAATTTCAATCAAAGTATTGTATTAAATGTTTATTCTAATAACTTAAATATTACTTCTTGTAATTTCTAAGGTGTTTTGTTTCTAAATACATTATATTGTAGTATGAAGTTGGTAGCAAACCATTTCTGCAAACACAAAACCTAATATTATAAATTAACACAAATTCAAAATAAATTTAAAGAATGAGAGACAATAAATCATATTGTATAATAATAATAATAATAATAATAATAATAATAATAATAATAATAAGAAAAAGAAGAAGAAGAAGAAGAAGTAGAAGAAGAAGAAGAAGAAGAAGGAGAAGAAATAATAATAATAATAAGAAGAACAAAAACAACATGTTACAAGTTCTTTAGAGGTTGGTGAAATAATTTCTAAATATGTTATTTCTGAATGCATTAGACACTACGTAAAATCTCTAATTAAAACTCAATTACAATCTTCTTACCTGGAAAAAAGAAAATCAGAAATTTAAGCCACTACTATAGCAATTCTTGACCAGGCTGTGAGAGCGGACGTGTAAATAGTGGTCCCTCTTCTGGGAGACGTTTGCTTTGCCCATAATAGGTCATGACTTTCCAATCCTCAGCCTCACTTATGCATCATTGGCCCTCGTCCTTCAAAAACACCACGAAGCCCTTATTCTGTTTCCCGTGATACTTTGCTTCGCCAAAAATTGCTACAGTGCGCAACTTAGATTCCGACCTAGTTTTGGTCAGTGTCTGAAAATTGCCGGCGTGAGGAAGTCTCTACTGAAGATTTGTTTTACAAGATACAGAAGTTATTTTACAATGATACAGCTGTATAACTGATAAACTTTGTTAAGGCATCATTGTAAAATCACACAATACAAAAATTCTAACAATCATTTTCTTTATTAGAATCACATACAAAAATTCTAACAATCATATTCTTTATTACAAAAATTATATTTATTGCAAACATTTAAATTTAAATTCCGAAAATTACAGTTTCTAAATATACCTCAAAAGATGATATTCCCGAGAAATTACATCAAAACAAATACTGAATGTATCATTGGCGATATCACCTTTGGAACTACTTTCTTTTCCCAGTCAGGAAATAATTGTGCCCTGATGTATGTTAGTCAAACTTGTATTTCCATATCGTTGTATTCTTCTGCCTCTTTTTCTCTCTGTCTGTCTGTCTGTCTCTGTCTCTGTCTCTGTCTCTCTCTCTCTCCTGTTCGTTTTATATTTTTATATTTCTCTTATAAGAATCATAAATTATTTTTGAAATCGGAGCCAGATGTGTATTGATTGGAAACAGAAAAATTAACTAATAACATAAGTTCAGGTGGAGCATTTGTTTCCGAAGTTGAGTGCAAAATTCGGAGTTGAATGCAGAAGTAAAAAACGAAATAAAGAACCAACGTGGTGATAGGTAAAATCAGAATCATTTAAGTCTTTTGTTTGAAGATGTTACCCTCTGAAGTCAGAAGGATAACATCGCTATGCGATGCTTTTCCTAAGTAACAACACCCCAACAATGTTTACTTTGTCAATCCGCGCTTTAAATGTGTGAACTTAAATAAAAATATCTTCATTGTAGTTTGAAAACAAACATTAGTTTGTCACAATACACACTTCGAGGCATTATATATGTAGGAGCTAAATCTTTCAAATGTCGCTGTCCTAAAATGTGTGCGAAAACTTCAAAACTAATATTTGCCAATGATGTGGTGTAGCTATTAATTGCATAGGCATACAATGGAGAAAGAAAGTCCCTAAATCAAACGTTTGTCCTGAAACAAGATATTATGAAATGAAAATCTATTCTGTTTTGTTTTTGTTTTAAGCAGAGATAAGAAATATTTCACTAGTGAAGTCGAGCGATTTTGGATTTTCACTCGTCGCTTAGTCATTCATGAAAGAGGAATGTTTTCAATACAATCGTGAAATATATCTTTATGCTTAAGGTATAAACGTAGATATCCTCTATTTATTGTCAGCATTGCAGAAAATTACAGTGGCTGATTTGTGGTTGTTACTGTTGCAATATGCATGTAGCGTAAATTTACCATCTCTCAAATCAATTTTGCAGGTTCATCTCCTAAGTGCACGTCGTCTGCCACTAGATTCATGTCTGTATAGGTTTATTCTACTTACGTTGATAGCATAAATGATCAAGATGGGGTCACTATATGTAACGGGTTCCACTCTCGAGTTCGATGGGTTAAAAAAATTTAATGGAGGTACTGACCAGGACTGTACTAATATTGTTCAACACAGAATCATTCTTTTATGTATGCAATTAATAGCATAAGTGACTTTAATTTGCTGTAAAGATAATTGGGAAAAGAGTTTATCAATAGGCTAAAGATCAAAAGAACTCGCTTAGAAGAGTGCTAGCACTGAGAAGTTGTTATTAGATCCTGTTCTTGAGATGTGTTAATTTGTTGCTTTTTTTATTCTTTCTTTGTTGGGTATATTAGCCATCGTCGCAAGTCGCGGGCGACAATCAGCTGTGAAAATCTAATTTCGATAAACCTTTCCGTTCAGGTGAAATAGCGATAGGAGTATTTTCAAGATCTGACAGGACGGGATTAGTTGTTCAGGGTTATATTTTGTTTGGGTTTTCACCAACCGTGGAACCAGGCGATTTGATATCGATCAAACCCGCAGTACCTGTGTATCTTCCATGCCATACTAATCGGCTGAGCAATATTCGTTTTTCCAGTGGATCAAGGCGGTAACGTGGTGGATCTGTGCTAGGAATCATTAACGTTACAACTGCACATTAGAGATCGACTTGACATTTTTTAATAATAACAACAACAATGACATTCGTGTGTGAACATGTTAAACCCATTCGCGTTGTTAACGCGAGAAAACCTGTGTATATGACATATTATCTAATTGGGTTTGGTGATGTTCGTGGATTATTTGTGAGTAGACCGAAAGTACTCACAGTCTTATCATCGCGCGTTGCTCCCATTGGTAAGTAGGTGTCAATGCTATTTGTGGATAGTGCTATAAATGCCGCTGTGGATCGATGAAAACAACTGGGCCCGTACACAGCTCAGTCGCTTCGAGATCGAATAGTGCGAGTAATAACACGTGCACCAAAGACGGTTCCAGTACATTACGATCACACGATTCAATGCCGTCTGCAGTTTGCGAAGTCATTAAAGAGACCGCTCAACAGCGATTGACATATTCAGCAATTGCAAATCAGGCAATGGGGTTTGGTTGGGTAGTGTGGATTTGGACGGCAAGCTATCACGCAGTGGTATTAAAGAAAATCAATAATGTATAAGTGGAAACTAAACGTTTAAGCAATGGCTATGTTCAAAGAGGTGTTTGATCCAGCATTTGACATGGGAGCACCTGTGCTGATGGATGGAAGCAAGAGAGACTTCTGATGGTAGAATTGTATTAGAAACATTAACATTGCAGATGCCTCTGTTATCCACTTCACTTTCTACAAAATCGCGTATTTTGCCATTTATTCAGTCTGGAACCATTTCAACGTTATCTTTTCTCGCGCATACCACAGACGCACACACGCCAACTGCTATTATGGGACAATTTACTTGGCAAATAAGTACCCAACATGGTCTTACTGCACCAAAACATATTCGGCTTAACTTTACAACCAATCATACTGCACGTGCATATCACAATCTGTGGTCGTATACGGACCGGAATCACAATGTTAACACTGGTTTGCAGGTTTCCCAGCATGACTTCATGACTCTGTACCCTATTATTACTTTTCACTGGAACACCTGGAGTTGTTCAGGCAATCCGTTTTTGACATGTATTTTCATGCATGTGAAGATGACTTTGGTGGTGGCTATCGATGCTATGCTGTGATACTTTATGACAAGACTCTGTTGTTGGAGGGTGCTGGTGGAGGAATGAGAGTGATCTATGCACTTTTAGAAAATTCATAATTGAACTTGTTAAGTATTTTTTATTAATAAAGTCCTATCACAAAGTGAGGATCGGCTTTACTTGAAAATCATCTTGCCAAAATAAAACACGCAATCATAAATGATTGTGGGGTCACACAAACTTTCTCCGGCAAAATTAAATGGAAATGTCTCGTGTGGTTGACCAAAATACAAATCGCTGAACTTAAATGCGGCGAATCACAAAAAACACCACAGTGACTTTAAAATGGTCTAAGTCAGAGGTGACACAAATGCAAAAGAGCGGTGGAATATTTCCATACCTCGCAGCCACTCCAGCATTGTTCGTATCAGCGACCCCAGCGTTGCAAAAGCTGCAGCGTTGGGGGGATGTTGGAACTGCATCAAGAATCGCTTTGAGAAAGGCCGTTGGAGGCGGTATACAAAAAAGGAGAGGATCTCGATTACCAGGACGAGTCGTCGAATACCCTCAGGCAAAGGTCTTCGATTACCCGGTCGAAGAAGATCGCGCAGTTGATGGTTAAAAGCTTCTTAAGCGCCCATTGTCCTTGATTTGATCCTGATTGCAAAATCATTAAGCACTTTTAAGATGCTTTTATGCTAGATGACCTTGCAGCAATAGTGCCACGCACACGCGTAACTGGCATCGTTAATCCCGATTCATTAACACGCCCAGGCACTCACTGGGTCGCATGCGTGTAACACCTCACATACTTTGTATTTTGACTCGTATGGATTTGCACAGCCAGTTGAAG
>JAECUM010028864.1:0-20377 GCA_016617855.1 Megalonaias nervosa | reverse complement strand
AAACAACAGATTAACACAATGATTACATTCTGGTTTAGAGCACATAGAGTTAAAACAACAGATTAACACAATGATTACATTCTGGTTTAGAGCACATAGAGTTAAAACAACAGATTAACACAATGATTACATTCTGGTTTAGAGCACATAGAGTTAAAACAACAGATTAACACAATGATTACATTCTGGTTTAGAGCACATAGAGTTAAAACAACAGATTAACACAATGATTACATTCTGGTTTAGAGCACATAGAGTTAAAACAACAGATTAACACAATGATTACATTCTGGTTTAGAGCACATAGAATTAAAACAACAGATTAACACAATGATTGCATTCTGGTTTAGAGCACATAGAATTAAAACAACAGATTAACACAATGATTACTTTCTGGTTTAGAGCAGACAGGGTTAAAACAACTCCGATAAAAGTTATGCTAAGGAACGTGATTTTTGCAAATGGAAGAGAAGAAGCTTGACAGCCTTCATGAAATTAAACCTTAAGTTTCTTGTGGGAATTAGTTCTCACAAGTCATAAACAATCGGCAGGTTGTCATTGTTGTTGTTGTTGTAGGGTTTAACGCCATTTTTCAGCACACGATAGGCTATACATGCTGGCCAGTATTAATGGTGGAGGAAGAACACGGGAAAACCCCGGAAAGAACCACCGACCACGAGAAGCTACTGGCAAGCTTTCTCACATGCCTACAATCGGCAGGTAAATGTAATGTAGTTTGTAACATTTGAACAAATGGATATGTTTTTGTCTGCTTGTTTTAGTAATGTATGCAACCCATTTCAAACTCGGTAAATGCATATCCATAGCATCGTTTACGTTGTTACGTTTGTCTTGTGCAGCTTGGATTCCTTTGCTGTTATTCGTGTTTAATTAATTGGTGCAAATTATATTTAATGGTCAGTTATGGAGAATTTTGTTGGTATTTATTAATTTGTAATCGATTGTGCATAAAACACCGAATTCGTTGTTCTGATAAAATGATGTTACATGGTACGCACGATTGCGTTTAGAAGTGTTATCATGACTATAGCTGGATCAGGCAACGCCTCCCGCTTATATGAGCATAGATATGACGTATAAGAAATATATAACTCTCTTACGTGGAGATTACATTGTAAGTGACTCGTGATAGCTGGAAATGAACAATGATCCTGTGGAAGTTTAAGAATTGAAACGACTGAATATACACCAACAGTAAAAAAAGATACTTATCGATGACTACAACGAAAGATAACTAAACTTAACTAATGAAATCGTTGAGGAGAACCACACAAACTATTATTTTCCCTGTCAATTATTTTATGACAATGTGCGATCACGCAAACGGTTATTTTCCATTTGAATTATTATATGACCATTTAGGGTCACAAAACTGTTTATTTTACTTGAAATTACCATTACATCCACACACTTCGACTATTGGATGTTGGCCTGGTTCTAGAATGACGTCATACATAAACCGAATATAAGTCAATGGAGGTAGAACAGTCGCTAATTTTGGACAATCTAGCTCTTCATTAACTACAAATGTGTGTGTGTGTGTGTGTGTGTGTGTGTGTGTTACATGTCTGTTGGCCTCTATTGCATCTATTTATCTTGATATACCTTCACGTGATTAAATTGTCAATACATATCATGCTCCACATGTGTTAGTTTTATAAATGCTGTTGCATACAGAAAGTAGCGTCATTGTTGCGTGCAGATATTGTCTATTCCATGCCTGTTTGTGATCATTGTCAACAACTTGCATTTAAATTATATCCCAAAATGCCAAAAGACTGTCAAAGCTGTTTCTTCTCTCCCAGAGACGGTAACAACACACGTAAACACAATGAAAGTAAACATCCGGATGAGTTGGAAAACTTCTTGCAAAAATGCCAAAAAGACAAAATGCACTTTTGGTAGATGCAAACAAAATAGCAAACAAATCAGCGGAGGAAAACGTAAAGCAGAACATTAGTGAACTCGGTTTAAAAAGTATCGTACAATAGAGGCTTGCTAATCTAAATGGCACGCTATCTGAAAATTAAGTATAGATACTTCTTTCAAAGAAATTAAACAGAACAAAAATACCAACCCCAAAACCAACCCTGCTATCCAATAGAAACTCTAGACAGAAGAATACAAGACATAGGAAGACCTTTATGAAACAATTTGATTGTAAAGGCAAAGAAAGTCATAGAACATGATAGTCTGAACGTGGTGGCCAGTATATTTGGTGGAGGAAGAACCACAGAGCCATGGGAAGCTACCGGCAAGCTTTCGCACATACCCACGTAGGCCGAGCCTGAAAACCGTACCCACGTAGACAGAGGCGGGATGTTAGTGATCTGTAAAGGCGAGCGCCTTAGACCACTCGGCCATCCAGGGACCCCAGGTAAAAAAAAATGCAAATAAATAAATAAATAAAGTTTGGTTTAGACTAAAATTAGTGCTAAAATTCTGACACTGTACCTTACTTTTAGCGGTGATTAAAAATGTCCGGGTAAAATAATGTAAATCAATTGGCCAAGACTGAAGTTAGTACTAAATTTCCGAATCTGTAAGAGCCTTCAGAGGAAACTGAAAATTATGTATTTTTTTACATTTTTACTTTACAAATTTATTCGAGACAAATATAAGTACTATAATTCCGAAACTGTACCGGATCTTTAGCGCAGACTGAAGGTCCAAACTGGACTGCACTAAAAGTGATACTAAAATTCCGCAACTCATAAGGAATATAACGGAGACCGATAAAATGGTCAAAGACAAAGCTAAAAATATGGTCGAAATTAAAGTAAGACTGACTGGCATAAGTTCTTCTATTTATCTTTTTGAATGCTCCATCGCTTTACTTTCTTTTTTACTGGGACACTCTGAAGGTCAGTGTCCTTTACCCTCACATTGATAATAGACATCTTTACTTTTGTCTCTCTTTTCTATTACCTAAGAGATTCGTTTTCTTTGATGAGGACATTCTGGATCCAGTGTCCTTTTGTCAGAACTCGTGGCATGACAAATCTTATAATGTCTTTGCAGCTGGTTTTTGTATGACCGCTTGAACATC
The DNA here is from genome assembly GCA_016617855.1 of Megalonaias nervosa. NCBI lineage: Eukaryota > Metazoa > Mollusca > Bivalvia > Unionida > Unionidae > Megalonaias > Megalonaias nervosa. Next base: position 17,307 of record JAECUM010028864.1, on the reverse strand, counting down.
TTCAAAGTAATCAATCTTCTTATAACATTAAGATACCAGTGACTGAAAAGAGTATGCCGTTTCTTACGCAATTATACTTCGCATTTCACTAGAATCTACATATAAGTAGTTGTAAATGCGTTCTCGTAGCTCATGAGGTAGATGAAATTGTCCATTTAGGAATGTTATATGACCATTTGAACATTTTCAACTTTTTGTTAAAGCATTAGCATTAATCAATAGTAAAACACCCAAGCCGTAGAGGATGTTCTTCTTGCAAACAGTAAGTTTTCAAACCACATATACGTGAGACTCTTTTGTTATTGGTACGTACATGTTACCCATAAGCTCTAGTCCAAGCATATCCTACAATCAAAAGATTTTCTTAATATTAAAAGTAATTTGTAAAACTTAACATTGCGCGTATCGCTGGTAAGAAAATGTTTATTACTGGTAAGAAAAGGTCTATTAATTCAAACTGTAAACTAAGATACTGGCAACCATGCTAGTGGTCAAAGCTTAGAGTGGTTGTAGGCTGAGAAAAAAATAAAAAGATATGCAAAATGTCAAGTCTACAGAAATTGATACGTGAATATCATAATTTCAGTAAGTAGGCAATAAATGCGAATTCTGGATCACTAGTCAATTTAAAATATGTGAATTTAACATTAAGACTATAGTTTTGGGGTTTTGTATCTCTTAGGCCTCTAGAGTAAAATGTAATTTTAAAAATGTCCATAGGTATATATATATATATATATATATATATATATATATATATATATATATATATATATATATATGTCTTCAAAAGTGGAATTTTATTGTTAAAAATGTGCATGTGTTTAAGCTTATTGGTCGCTATGCATCTAACTGGAAAAGTAGTGTTAAAACTACACTTACTGACAAAAACACCAAAACATTAGTTACCAACTCGGCCAACGCCAACACAATATCACCATCACTCCGTTTGGAGCGACATCAAACAATTTTGAGTTTCCTAAGTTTCACTTTATATTGTTATTTTATATTTGTCATTTCTTACTTTTCATTTTCAATTTTTCATTTTCAAATATTTGGTTTTCAAGTGTCACTTCCTGACAATTAATTTTCACATTTCTTTTTCAATATTTGTTCTTCAAATTTCATTTTTTTATTTTAATTTCTAATTCTAATTTTTAATTCATTTTGAAATTCTTTCTTAATTTTCATTTTTAATTTTCACTTTATATTTTTCATTTTCTAATTTTCCTTTCGTGTTCCTATTTTTTCTTTTAAAATTTCATTCTTGACTTTGAATTTTAAAGTTTCTTTTTTTCTATTGTCTTATTATCTTTAATTTTCAATTTTGGATTCTGATTTTTTTGATAGTTATTGTTGTGACAAACCAATTTTCCCTTTTTAATTTTAATTTTAATTTTTTTTTGTTTCAAATATTTTCCTTCAAATTTCACTTTCCAATTTTAATTTTCAGTTTTGGAGCGGTGATGTTACTTTTGAAAAAATGTGTCAAACCAATGACAGAGAAGTAGAAACGAAGTTATGCATCGTACATGAAGAGATTGCACTTGTAAAGAAAATACTATTTTGTCTATCTGTAAAATGAGACTAGTTGCTTACACACACTTCACTCACAAAAGTACTTATGGCTTAAAATTTACATTTTTGTGGAAGACGTAAAACATGCAGAACCCTTTCCAGAACTGCTTAGGTCTGTTAGAAAAGAGATACTATTCACATGATCGTCAAGCCAAACAAAAACTAAATCCCGATATTTATAATTACACCCTTATGTGATAGTATATCAGTATCTTTGCGGATATAGTATAGAAGTATCTTAGGATATTGTGTGTGTGTGTGTGTGTGTGTGTGTGTGTGTGTGTGTGTGTGTGAGCAATGAGATTGTTTCGAACGTATCAGGCATACTCCAAGGAGAAGAAAAAAATGTAAGCACACGAGAACTGGTTCACATTCGTAAAGGAAAACTATAAGTTGGATGATAAGAACATAGAACTGTTAAAATTAACATTTAACTTGCCTTAGTTACAGCAAGTGACTAAGAAAGAAGACGAGTACCATATAGACAGCATCATCGATCGAAGAACACGTAATGTGGGCAAACATTGACTCCACGAAGTGAATGTTCGTTGGAAAGGATAGCTATCTGGTTTCGATTATTGAATTGCTCTTTTACATGTTATTGACTATAAATATAAGTAGAAGTTCCAAACATACCGTTAAACTAGCAACATAACCTTATCAGAGTACATCTGTAAGTAACTACAGAAACAGTGCCAATCGCTACCATTTTGGTGTGGTGTGGAGAACGTGTCCCTAAAAATCGTCTCTTGCTGCCAGATCTTTATTCGCTTCATTCAAAACAGCAATTTGTTTCCAATTAAAGTGGCTACCCGCATCTGGGACATTTTGGAAATCATTTTCCTCTGACAAAGAGTGACATCATCGAAAACCAGAACCATCGAAATATGAAAAATCAATTTATTAATACTACTAGTGGCATTTCCATGAATGTGTTTCCCAACAACTTATGGTGTTGTTTCATGGCCAAAATTACCTCAGTCCATAAAATTGCAATAGAAAGCTCAATGGGAAGAAGCTTTGATAAAAATCATTTATCCCACTCTGTTCAAAAATGTAGTCGAAAGTGAAACAGCTCTTCGTCTAATATTCGACGAAAAAGTTCAAGAAAACTTCGATAAAAATTATCTTCATTTGCGAATACAAAGCACAGTCATCAGTGAATCCCCAGTTTAACATCTCTTCCATGAGAATTCCTTGTCGATATGATGTCAGCAATTTTGAACGATCAGTTTGGTAAAGCTCTGCAAAAAAACCACCCAAAACATATAAACATGCTAAAGTGTGTACTGATCGTATACCATGAATTTTGAAGTCGTCTTAAAAATATATTTTTCCAACGTCGTAGGGAACAGAGTCGCATCGTTGCAGTAAGTCATTCCTTTCAAAGTGGATTCTACCATAGCTGCTTACGCTGAAGGAGGAAACAATTATCACATTCACTGAGAATTTGCGCATCCCCATTATTTCCCTGTCAGTAGATCGTATTGTAACAATGTCAATATTAGTATAATGTTATGGATATTTAATTTGTTTGTTTGTTAGTTATAATTTTTTTAAAATTCCATTACACGCTATTGCAATGTAACATTGTTTACTGGATTTGACATTGTCCAGAATTGATATTTTTTATTTTTAAAAACAACTAATAATAGAAACATTGTATCTAGTTCCTGGCCTTGTTTTGAAATCAGTGACGGTTTTGGTAAACAACTTTTTTCATTATTTTTCCCTCTTTCTCAGAGTAAGAATCATTAACTTAAGTCAAGGTCATTCCTGGATTACGTGACAAGTAGCATGTATCAATTGTTACAAACGTCTATTTTTTCCAGAAGAATGAACTTTTGACTCTCATCCCGGAATCTGTTTTGCGTCTTAGTTAGGCGTATAACTGTTGTTTTGATGCAAGTTTGTTACTTGGGCTCCAAACAATTGACAAGTTAAGTTGTTATCATGTTGTAACCAGTTTGGGTTGAATTTTTATTTTCTTCAAATTATTGAATTCAAGTGATTCTTTTCCCTGGAAATACAAAAGTGCTCTAACAAAATTCTTGGATAAAGACCTTTATAGGAAGTTATACTGAATTCAAAACTGGAATAATATTTTCTGTGATTCAACGAAGGGCTGTTGACTCAGCAACATTTCGTTGACCATAACAGACGTCATCGACTTCAATTTTAGATTTTATCGGGACTCGAATTAGTTTCATTCAGGACCTTTCATTACTAGGACTTCTATTTTTAATTCTTGGATTATTTTTGGATTTAATTCGCAAAACTGTAAATTCGTTTTCTTAATTTTTCACTTTGTATTTTAGAGAAATAAATTATTTGTCAAATTTTACAAAGCTCATTGTCTTCACTCTTTTCTTGTACTTATTTTAAGAGCATAGACCCGTAACAGAAAATTGGTGGCTCGTCCGAGATACGAATCTTGCTAAAATATTTAAGAAAACTTTGTTTTTCGAAATTAAAAGCCCCTTAATTTCGGATTTTTAAAATCCCAAGTATTATTTCACATTTTAGAACTCTTTAGTGAAATCAACAAGCCTTTTTGCAATGTCATCAAAAGTAGAGACCTTTACTTCAAATCCTACCCAGGAGCACTTAGACTGTTTGAAATAAAATGAATTGCTTCAGCTTGCCAGAAGATACGATCTTTCTGAGGCAAAAGCTTCTTTATCGAAGCAAGAAATAAAAAGTATTTTGGTCCAATATTTGGCAGAAAAGAATGTTTTGGACAAAAGTGCTTTGATCTCGATTAGTAATTCTGTATCAGACTCTGACATAAAAGTAAAGAAATTAAAATTAAAATACAAGACGGAATAATAGTTAAGAAAACTTGAACTTCAGAAAGAGGAAAAGCAAATGCAAAAGCAATTAGATATAGAGGAAAGAGAGAGAGGAAAATGCTATTGGAGAAAGATGAGAGAGAGAGAGAAAAAAATGCAGCTACAGAAAGAAGAAAAACAAATGCTATTGGAGAAAGAGGAGAGAGAGAAACAAAAGCAGTCACAGAAAGTAGAGAAACAAATGCAAGTGCAAATAGAATTACAGAGAGAAAGAGAGAAGGAAGAAAGAGAATATCAATTTAGATTAAGAGAATTAGAGCTGGCAAGTGAAAAGCATATTCACACTTCACATACAAATATTAGGTTAGTGCCCCCTTTTAGAGAAAAAGCAGTAGACAAATATTTTCCTCATTTTGAAAAAATTGCTGAAACTTTAAAATGGCCAAGGGAGCATTGGACTCTATTATTACAATGTGTGCTTATTGGTAAAGCTAGTGATATTTACAATTCACTGTCAATACAGCAAAGTGCTGACTATGATCTGGTTAAGAAATTCATCTTAAAGGGTTATGAGTTAGTCCCTGAGGTTCATCGGCAAAAATTCAGGAATATAAAAAAAGAAGCCGGACAAACTCATGTCGAATTTGCAAGAGAAAAAGAGCAGTGATTCGATAAATCTCAGACACCTCGTATTACTTGAAGAGTTCAAGAACTGTGTCCATAGTGACATTAAGACTTATCTTGATGAGCATAAGGTCAAAACCTTGGAAAATGATGCTCGTACAGCTGACGAGTATTCCTTAGCTCATAAAATTTCTTTTGTAGGCAAGTCTTCCACTCAGCAATCTTCTGGTAAAAAAAGTATTTCAGCCTAATACAAGCCCTTCTAAATTTCAATCTGGCACAACGTTTACAAATCAAGTTTCTGATAAGCTTATTCAGAAATCCTTATCTCTTCCTACGTGTACCTATTGCAAGAAGAAATGACACGTTATTTCTGATTGCTACAAACTGAAAAATAAGAATCAGAATCAAGACAGACCTATCCCAAATGCTCTTATTTCCAAGAGGTCAAGGTCACGGTCATGTATTGAAAGCAATACATTTGTTGGGTCTAATAAACCCCAGTCTGACTTTATTATACAAAATTATGAACCATTCATGTCGAAGGGTTCAATATCACTCTTGGGTGATTCGGCCAATCCTATCGCTATTAAAATTTTAAGGGACACCTGAGCTTCTCAGAGTCTTTTATTATCCGGTACTTTGCCTTTCTCTGAGAAGTCTTCTTCTAATGAGAGTACTCTTATTCAGGGAGTAGAGTGCGGTTTTGTTAATGTTCCTCTCCATTGTGTACATTTGTCATCAAACTTAGTCTCAGGACACGTGACAGTCGGAATAGTGTCTAATTTACCCGTTGAGGGCATTCATTTATTATTAGGCAATGACCTAGCTGGAGATGAGGTTGTGGTTAATCCACATGCAACTGACAAGCCTTGTTTGGATCAAAAAGTCGATCCTATTGAGAAAGAATTCCCTGATTTATACCCAGCTTGTGCAGTTACTAGAGCTATGGCAAAGAAAGCTCTTGAGAATGATGTTGATCAGGAATATATTCCTTTAGCTGACACATGCATTGGTCGGGCTTTTGATGAGGTCACATTCACTTGTAATTTGGATCAATCAAAAGGTATTGATTGCAGTGATCCTCTTTTAACTGCTCTTTCTCTTTATTCTAATCATGGTGACAAACGACAATCACTTGTCGTCGAACAAGAAAAAGATCCTGAGATCTCCTGTTTGTTTCAGAGGGCCATTAGTGAAACTGAAGCCACAGAAGTACCTGTTTGTTATTTCATTGAAAATGGGATTCTTATGAGAAATTCGAGGCCTCCCGAGGTACCTGCTGGTGACGAATGGTCAGTGAACTATCAAATGGTAGTTCCGAAATAGTACAGACAGGAAATTCTTAGTCTGGCCCATGAAACTCCTTTGGCTGGTCATTTAGGAATTAACAAGACTTATCACAAGATCTTAATCACTTCTATTGGCCAAAAATTAAAACTGATGTTTGCAAATACGACATATTTTGTCATACTTGTCAAATGGTAGGAAAACCCAATCAGAAGATACCTAAGGCTCATCTACAACCTATTTCTGCATTTGACGAACTATTTAGCAAAATAATGGTAGATAGTGTCGGTCCCTTACCTAAGACCAAGTCAGGTAACCAATACTTGTTGACCATAATGTGTGCGTCAACAAGATTCCCAGAGGTAATTCCTTTGAGGAATATTAAAACTAAAACAATAGTTAAAGCTTTGATAAATTTCTTTTTTTTACTCAATTTGGCCTTCCTAAATCAGTCCAATATGATCAAGGGTCAAATTTTATGCCTGGAATTTTCCAGCTAATTATGCTTGAATTTGGCATCCAGCTATTCAAGTCAAAAGTGAAATTATGGTTTGACAGAACTGCAATGAAGAGAACGTTTGAGTCTGGTGATAGAGCACTGTCTCTCTTGCTGATTCTTCAAAATTTTCTTCAGATTAGGTATTACGGCCTTTACAAAGTTAAGAAGGAAATGAATGAGTTAATTTTTAATAATAGTACTACTGGGATGTAAGTAAATTAAAGGAGTACCAGTATGTTGAGAGAGGTAGCCAGGTTAATCATGCAATTAATTTAGTTGTAGCTGTCCCACTCAGTGAGGATTTAAGCGAAGGAATGCAATCGGACTCTATTGATTTTGGAATAAGAAATCTTCGGAATTCAGAAATTATGAATAATCTGGAACTGAAACTTTCACATTTGCAACAACAAGAAAGGAATGAATTTAAACAGTTATTACTTGAATATGAGCACTTATTTCCAGATGATCTTACAAGAGCAAACAAAATCTACCATGACGCTGAAAGAGCAAATTCCACACCCGTGAAACAACACCTATACAGGATGAACCCTCTCAAACAGGAGTACTTGAAAAAAGAAATTCAGTATTTGCTGGAAAATGATTTTATAGAACCCAGAAAAAGTGAATGGAGTTCACCATGTATACTTGTTCCAAAACCAGATAAAACGTTCCGCATCTGATTTTAGAAAGGTGAACAGTGTGACTAAAACAGATTCATTTCCATTACCCAGAATCGATGACTTGATTGATGAATTGGAAATGCAAAGAATGTCACCAAATTTGATCTTCTGAAAGGATTTTGGCAAATTCCACTGATGGAAGGGGCAAAGGAAATTTCGGCATTCGTGACTCCAGATGGACTTTATCAATATCAAGTGATGCCGTTTGGGATGAAAGGCTTGTCAAGTACTTCTCAACGTTTAATGAACATGATTACCTCTGGTCTAGATAATTTTGACGCTTGCATCGATGATGTCATCATCTACAACGACACCTGGAAAGAACATTTAACAACAATTCGGAAATTCTTTGACAGACTCACTGATGCAAGTTTGACAATTAATTTATCCAAAAGTGAGTTTTGCCGTGCTTGTGTAACATTTCTATGACATATCGTGGGACATGGAGAAGTTAAACCTATAGATGCTAAGGTCAAGGCTATCTGTGAATTCCCTGTGCCTGTCAGTAAAAAGCAACTGATGCGATTTTTAGTTATGGCTGGATATTATCGGAAATTTTGTTCCAATTTTTCCATAATTGATGAAGCCCTTGGAAATTTATTGAGCAAGAAAACAAAGTTTCATTGGACTGAAAAATGTCAGGAGGCTTTTGATATGTTAAAGGCTATACTTAAGAGTGCACCAGTTCTTACAGCTCCAAATTTCAATCAATCTTTTAAACTGTTGATGCAAGTGATGTTGGGGTTGGAGCAGTATTGATTCAAGAAGATACAAATGGTGTTGATCATCCAGTGTGCTATTTTTCTAAGAAATTAAATTAGCACCAGAGACAATATTCAACATTCGAGAAGGAATGTTTGGCTTTGATATTGTCATTACAAAATTTTGAAGTTTACATTAGTTCAGCTCCTGCGATTATTGTGTTTAGTGATCACAACCCCCTTACTTTCATCGGCAAGATGAAAAAAAAAAATCAGTGATTATTACGGTGGAGTTTGTTGTTACAGGAATATAATATTTACATGAGGCACATCAAGGGAAAAGACAATTTAATAGCAGAAGCACTTTCACTTGTATTGAAATATATTGTTTCATGTATACTTTGTATCATTCGTAAGTTTCTTCTTGTTATTTTTTTTATAACCTCATGTATAATTGACCTATGTTAAAAAGAAAGCTTTATTGTATAAATCTTTCTTTTTCTTTTCTGGAGGGAAGTGTTATGTATATTTAAGTCTTTGTTTGTTAGTTTTAAATTTCTTTTTAATTCCATTACATGCTGTTGTAATGTAACATTGTTTACTGGATTTGAGATTGTCCAGAATTGATTTTTTTATTTTTATAAACAACTAATAATAGAAACATTGTATCTAGTTCCTGATCTTGTTTCGAAATTAGGAACAGTTTATGTGAACAAACTTTTTTATTTTTTATTTTTTTTTGTTTTATCTTTCTCAGAGTAAGAATCATTAAGTTGAGTCAAGATCATACCTGGATTACTTGACAAGCAGCATGTATCAGTTGTTACAAACTTCTATTTTTTCCAGAAGAATGAACTTTTGACCCTCATCCCAGAATCTGTTTTGCGTCTTAGTTAGGCGTATAACTGTTGTTTTGATACAAGTTTGTTACTTGGGCTCCAAACAATTGACAAGTTAAGTTGTTATCATGTTGTAACCAGTTTGGGTTGAATTTTTATTTTCTTCAAATTATTGAATTCAAGTGATTCTTTTCCCTGAAATACAAAAGTGCTCTAAAAAATTCTTGGATAAAGACATGTATTGGAAGTTATACTGAATTTAAAACTGGAATAATATTTTATGTGATTCAACAAAGGACTGTTGACACAACAGCACTTCGCTGACCATAACGGACGTCATCGCCTTCCATTTAGGATTTCATCGGGACTCGAACTCAGTTTTATTGAGGACGTTTAATTACTAGGACTTCTATTTTTAATTCTTGGATTATATTTGGATTTAATTAGTAAAACCGTAAGTTCTTTTTTCTTAATTTTTCACTTTGTATTCTAGGGAAATAAATTATTTGCTAAATTTTACAAAGCTTGTTGTCTTCACTCTTTTCTGTTACTTATTTTTGGAGCATAGACTCGTAACAATAAAAAGATCTTGGACAAAATATTCTACTCTCCAAGGGAGAAGCCATGGTAAAAATATATTTTCGAAAAGGATTCGCATGTGAATTGTAACAGATATATTATGTGTACCAAGGAGTCGCACGATAACGAGGGCGTTATTAAAGTGATCTGTCACAGTCGCTCGACAACGAGGACATAGTTAAAGTGAAGTGTTAATATCAGTTTTCTTTACACCCATCTTAAAACCTATGGCTACTCGAGGATTGTATGCTTTAAAAGCTACAGATTTGACACAAGGAAAAATATTTTGCATGACGTAATTTTCTACAAATTTCTAAAGAAGTCTTCGTGATAGCTAGAAATAATTTTGTCGCGTCAAACTGGAAAATACCTTTCGTGTCGTAAAGTCACATCGATAAATTCACTTCACACTTCTGGCGAAGTCATAACTTCCTCCACTACGCGACGTCAAAGGCAAAGCTCAAAGAGACGTTAAAAACCCTTCAGATCTCAAAGACACGATCAGAAAAGAAGCTGAAAGGACAATGCAATCTGTTGCTTAGATAGGAACAGTACCAGAAACAATACCAGGAGCTAGAATCCCTCAATCTACCAGTGGAGGACAGGGAAAGGGAGGCCAACTAGCCTCATTTTTGCCTTTCCGTATCCATTAATCATTAGTATGGGGATCGACTGAGTAGGAGACATGCTAAATGGTGCATCTCAACCTGGGATGTACTGACACAAATGGAGAGTGGTAACTAAAATACAAAACAAACTCCCCTTTTCATGGTCACCCAGATCTGTTCGAAAAGAGAAATACTACTCAAAATCTTTGTCACTTTCTACACTATACGTCTGTATGTTTTCATATGTCTTTGTCTATTCGTGTGTTTACAACCCAACCAAAATCCATGTCTTATGTTTGTGGGTATTGTGTGTATATAACAATGATTACCATTGTCTTGATTGTTTGTGATAGTGTATGTATATTTATTACATTGGTTTTTACATCCTTGTGCGATAGTATATTTGTGTTTGTAAGTATAAGCATCTAGGTATTGGTCACTACATACGGCGTGTTGGATAGTGTTGTGCGGAACATTGGATAGTACTCATGATCAAAAAGTGATTGTCGGACTGTATATCGAATACTGGGTGCTGGATGGCAATCCAAAAGGGGTGCTGTATAGTACTCAACAGTCGGGTGTGGACATTAAATAAAAACAGGTGGATAGTAGTCATAAAGCCCGTTGACTAGTATATTGAACGGGAGTGTTGGATAGTATATAAAACTGTGTGTTGGATAGTTATGAAAACGGGATAGTAATAAAAAAGTAGGTGTTTGATAGTAGGGCATGTGCTGAACAATATGTCAAAAGGCGAGTGATGGATATTCGATTGAAACATTTAATATTACATTTCCCATATGATGTCAGAGAGTCCAACGCATGTTAAAACTATGGACATTTTAACCGTTACTATTCTTAGTGGGACCCATACGGAACCCATACGGTACCAAAGCGTTGACATTAGATTCCCCATGGACATATTTTTTATCAATATCATTCCAATGCGGGCTATACAATCCCACAGAGTTAATCTGCTACGTAATGTTAATTCCCATTCCCATACAGGGCCATAGCGTCCCACATTACTACTTTGTAATTAATTGTCCGTTTAACATTTAACATTTCCTAAGACTTGTATTGTGTTTTTCTGTCTATTTCTATATGTCTATTGATGTTATCCTTTTCTTTGTCGCAATTAAGCTCTGTTCTTTGTGCTTTTTGGCCCTCTTCCCTCAATTTTATTGTTAACTTAATTTCGAAATAATTTTCCGCATTTATTTGAACTGTTGTGTTTTGCTGCTGATTTGTACCCCCTTTTGATATCAATCTGTTAAACATTAAGTTTTTATTGTGTTATATTTTATCTCTGTCTGTTGCAGATTTTTCCAGCTCATGCATTTCTATCACAGCTTTGTTGTCAGTGTCAGTGTGCATCTGTGTGTTATAAAATACCCTATGGCTATCTTTGTAGCTGAATCTGTAAACCGCCCTATTTGAATTTAACTTGAAAGCAATATGACCCAGCGATAATTTAGGAAATAATAATAATAATAATAATAATAATAATAATAATAATAAAAATATTGCCCTATATTTAAAGAGGATACCATATTTAATACTAAACGTTAATCTTGCATGTGATCTACATAAACATTTATACATTATACATTCATGCATACATCAGTGAAAACTAGTGATCATGTTTAAAACTCGGATTAAAATAACATGTAAAAATAGTTGAAGTTGATCTTATTAATTTAAATTTAAAATAAAAGAAGAGCGAAATAGCTGTATACAATATAATCGGAATATAAGTCTGGGTATCATTAGCTGTGAGTCAAAATAGTTGCATACAATACAATCGAAATACAGGTCTGCGTATCATTAGCTGTGAGTCAAAAGGTAAGAATGAAACAGGGCTTAAAATTACTGTAAGAAGATGAATTTCTCATTTTATTAGTATTAACATATTACATAATTTTGGACCCAATACAGTCAGAGGCTTATCGAAATAGGAAGAGTGGTATTATGAAATAAACAGATACTGACTTGAAAAGGAACAAAGGTTAACTTCATGTATTAGCGGGTTGGTGAGATATGACGGATACATCGGCTAACCCTCAGGAAATGGTAAACAATTTAGTCAAGAAAACATTTCAGAAGATTGTGTGAACTTATCCGTTTTATGTATTATTCGAGTAGCTCATATTTGCAACTTGGTACTCTTATAAATACCCCATATCTCTTCTATAAACGGTGTAACCAAAATCTGCGATTGATAAAATGTAGCTATTGTAATATAGCGTAATATATTTTCAGAAATGTAGTTAGAATGAATTTTCATAAGGGCAATCCATATCATGGATGTATGGTTATAAAGCAATCATTTATCCATCATGTATATTTGATGAACCATTCACTGACCATCCGACAAGTACCCTTTGATCTTTGCGAAGTCGACAACATATTAGTAGGTTTGTTTTTACTGGGTTTTTATCCTCGTTTGCGATATCACCTGACCTTAGTTCACGGTCCTATGCGGATTTTGTGCGAACTATAGTGCGGTGATATCCCAAAGGAGGAAGTAAAAATTTACCTTCAAATATGTTGTCGGATTCCGTGAAAAATTAGAGAGTATGTGTCGGATGGCTTAGAACGAGCTCGCGATGTCGGGTTGGTAATTATTCCAAAGTATTACAACCGCGAAACGTGATATAGGAAATTTGGAGTAGGTTATCGAGAGTTCGTGCTTCTCACTAGTAGTAGGAACAAGCTATTAATCCAGTGAAAAGGGCCTTATGAGGTCAAACAGGTCCGATGCGATATAGACTACAGAGGAGACATGGATAATTTCATACTTATATGTTAAAACGAATCGTGGAGAGGTCTGATGAAACGACAGAAAAGTGGCATTGAACGTAGCATGTACTGCGGTCACCCAAGAAGAGCCAGGTGGCGATCTGAACATAGATCCCCATGAGTGTGGAAAAAAGGAGCAGATAAGGTCTAAATCTGTCCGGGGTTACCTGGAGGACAGCTTCGATAAATCACTGACAGTTTAAATAGGTACCCAAACATGTTTACACACATATCAGGTCATTTTGGGTTAATTAAACATGAAACATGACGTTCATGCCAGGAGATAGCTTTTAATCCTCTTAAGGGAAAGTTGACCAGTGCATACATTCTAAATTTAACATAGGAAAGTTGACCAGTGCATACATTCTAAATTTAACATAGCTGAACAAATCATTCGTGTTGAGAACTGGTGCCTTCGACACGGGATTAGAGTTTTGCTAAAGGAAAAATAAGTTTTTAAGTTAGCTGTTCCTTATGCAAGTTGTTGTTGTTCTTTCTCAGCGCATGATAGACTATACATGGCGGTCAGTATAGCTGGTGGAGGAAGAATCCGGGAAAACCCTGGTAATAACTACCGACAAACGGGAAGCTACTGGTAAGCTTTCTCACATACCCACATTGGCCGAGTCCAGACTCGAACCCACGCAGACAGGTGAGATGGCAGTGATCGGTAAAGGAGAACCCTTAAGACCACTTGTTCTCCGGGAACCTGCTATATTAGTGGGAAATTCCTTCCTCAGTAGCAAACTACTCCGCGTTCGAAAAAGAATGCTTGGAAATGGTGTGAGGAATAGGAACATTTCACGCGTACACTTCATACCTAAGACAGACGTGGAGCATAAGTGAGCTCATACCTAAAATATACGTGGAACATAAGTGAGCTCATACTTAAGATAAACTTGCAACATAAGTGGGCCCATACCTTCGATAGGCGTGGGACATAAGTGAGCTCATTCCTAAGATAGGGGTACGACGTAAGTGAGCTCATACCTAGGATAAACTTGGGACATAAATGTGCTTATACCTAGATAAACTTGGGACATAAGTGTGCTTATATCTAGATAAACTTGGGACATAAATGTGCTTATACCTAGATAAATTTGGAACGTAAGTGTGTTGATACTTAAGATAAACTTGGGACATAAGTGAGCTTATACCTAGATAAACTTGGGACATAAGTGAGCTTATACATAAGATAAACTTGGGACGTAAGTGTGCTCATACTTAAGAAAAACTTGGGACATAAGTGAGCTCATAACTAAGATAGGCGTACGACATAAGTGAGCTCATACCTAAGACAGACGTGGCAAATAAGTGAGCTCATACCAAAGACAAGCATGACAAATAAGTAAGCTCATACCTAAGATAGCCATGGGTGACACTGTAAAGCGTTACTTGAGGGTATATGAAGTTGAGATCTTGCAAAACTCTTGTTGTGTTGGACATTTTTGTATTTGTAACGTTATGGTATTACTTGTACGAGCACGTGGATGTATGTCATACGGACTGTCATAATTACAGTCTGCAATGATAATTCGGGACAGCATAGTATGTTTATGTGGAAGGTATCCCACCCTATCGAGGCGTCTTGATCTTAGGCACGTGTTATAATAGTATACGGCTTCCAGAAACAAATCACGAGGTTCATAATAATTCGCGGTACTTTTTTCTCTAATGAATATGGTTGTCTCTATAAAATCACACGCATCTTTCATCTTCTGACCCTGGTCGCACTCTAGAGGATGATTCCGTGTCCTTTTGCCCGGCACGGGTACTGCACACGCTTTAAGTAAAATGAAGAAACGAAGATTTCCATTTGGGCATGACGATAAAGTACATATCTGGGCACACCATGAACTTAACTTTTTTCACACTATCAGGCGTTTTCATGTGCATTTGACTAACTCCTTTTTATTTTTTTCAAACCAAAATGTCTATGTTGAAGTGGCATAATATACTTCCCGCCACACACATTATTATTACTTACATGTGTTTCCTGAAATATGCATGATCAGCGAATCTAATTGTTAACGTCAAGCGTTTTATACAGACCTCATTCGCATCCGCCGAACGCAGCAATAAGTTATTTGCTGCCTTAAAGATTTAGCACTCCTATTACTTGACTGATCTGAAATCTAAATTCCTTTTCAAGGAATAACATCGCACAATCGAGATTCTGCACAGATACTTTGATAGGGGAGGGATTTTGAAGTTAGTCACACTACTGTCCTCCGAAAAAATTCAATTCGATTCTCTGGAGCATAAAGGGTTCCTCCTAATCGTTCCACTGAAGAACATCTATTGTGATATGGTCTTATATTTTATGAATATATTCTTGTATAAGGAAAAAGTTAACACGACCTTGCGGTCGAGATACTAATGAGCAATGGCGAAGAGGAACCCGTTATGTATCTCTTTTCCAGAATTTAAAGAACTCCTCCTAGCCGTTTGTTATGTATATTTAATTTAATTGTTTGTCTGTTAGTTTTAATTTTTTTTTTATTCCATTACATGCTATTGTAATGTAACATTGTCTACTGGACTTCAGTTCTATATGAGCTGATTGACCTTTTCTAAATAATTTTATTGATGTAAACAACTAATAATAGCTTCATGAAACATTGTATCTAGTTACTGACCTTCTTCCAAAATCAGTGACAGTTTTGGTAAACAACATTTTTAACATTTTGTTTATCTTTTTTAGAGTAAGAATCATTAAGTTGAGTCAAGGTCATACCTGGACTACATGATATTAAGCATGTGTCAATTGGTAACAAACTTCAATATTTTTCCAGAAGAATGAACTTTTGACCCTCATCAGGGAATCTGTTTTGCATCTTAATTAGTGGTATAACTGATGTTTTGATAAAGGTTTGTCAGTTGGGCTTAAAACACTTGACACGTTAAGTTGTATTATGTTGTGACCAGTTTGGGTTGAATTTTCTTTTCTTCAAATTATTGAATTCAAGTGATTATTTTCTCTAGAAATACAAAAGTGCTCTGATAAACGTCTTGGAAAAAGACATTCATTGGAATTTATACTGAATTCAAAACTGGAATAATATTTTCTGTGATTCAACAAGAGACTGTTGACACATCTGCACTTCGTAGAATATTACAGACGTCATCGCCTTCAATTTCGGATTTCATCGGGACTCGAACTCAGTTTCATTCAGGACTTTTTATTACTAGGACTTCTATTTTTAATTCTTGGATTATTTTTGGATTTAATTCGCAAAACCATAAGTTCTTTTTTTCATTTTTCACTTTGTATTCTGTGGAAATAAATTATTTGTTAAATTTTGCAAAGCTTGTTGTCTTCGCTCTTTTCTGTTACTTTTTTTAAGAGCATAGACTCGTAACACGTTAAACTGAAGAATCTTGGTTGAAATATGCTCTTGAATTTTATCTAGAGAACAAACATTTCCACTATACAAGAACATTCACACAAGTCATTTTTATCGTTTTTATAAGTGAACAAGTGGTTCTGGGATTTCGTGTCGAACCACAGACAGATGCCAGCGACAAAGAAGTGCAGTTGACAGCAGTAATAAATTAGACCATACTACTTTATAATCAATTCCTTAAGAATATTACATAAGCGTCTATATAACATAGAGTCGAGAACATTATCTGCGCAGACACGTGCTTGTGTCCACTTTTAGCCTGTACGACTGACAGATTCCAATACGAATTTTTGATGGAAATTGTTATTTATTGGTAGAGATTCAGTGATGTATGCACACACAAACTCTGTGATATTCTTTCTGGTACTAAATTGCTCCCCCAGATGATGTTGTGAGAAGTGCTTGTGCTTCAGCCTGGAGTCAGCCTCCTCGCGTTAAGTTGTAATTTTAGTAATTTTGCATTGAATTTTTGCGAAAGAAAATGACAATTTAACAATAGTGCTAGATCTGCAGACTGGAGGATTAAAGATTTCTTTTCTATCACTTTTTTAAAATATAGAATTTCAAGAAAAACGAGTGAACGACAAGAGCATGCGTTTCTGCAAGAACGTTGCAGGAATAAACTTGTAGTAATATTAACGTTTCGAGAGAAGCAACAGCGCCATCTGGTGAGCACTTTGTTCCCGGTACTATTGCGCGTAACAAGCTTGAAGAGATTTTCGCAAGGCAAGTAATGTTTTGTTGCCATACGCTACCTATTTTTGCGAGATCGGCTGTATTTGTATTCCTAATGTAAACATTAAACAATCTTACAGAGAAACCGTCCCAAAATATTTTTGTTCTGAGTTCATGGCGTCGGACTTGGCAAAAAGATAAACTACAAGTACATGTTGCGTTGAAATAAATCA
>JAECUM010028863.1:0-19393 GCA_016617855.1 Megalonaias nervosa | reverse complement strand
CAACCGTCATGACCTAAAGCTATTCTAAAGCTATGTAACGACTAACAATGATCAAATTACTCACAGAACACAGAACACAGCATGGTAAATGATTTCTAAAACACACGAATACCTCACAAATCTCACAGCTCTCGGACTTAAAAAAAAATTCCATGTCATTTCATTTACTTTTGCCTTCTCTTAAATCTCCGTATGCAGTTGCATCATCATAATGCATGTATGTCCAGTATTGTCGTTTTATCATTCCTTACCATACTGTTGTTGACATCTCTGTATCTGGGTCTGTTGGCTGTGGGTGTATAATAAATAAGTCATTAACAATTTCTTATGCATCATTTCTAATTTTGTATTATTATATTTCAGTATTAAAAGCATTAACCAACTTACCAAAATGAATACAAATGTTTGTTGTACAGTCCTGTGACAGGTTAATGAAAAATAATTTAAGGAAAAAGAAACTCTTATTTTCATATACACTCTAAATGGATGCTTTTAGGTGAATAGAAAATATATGCAAAAATTATGTTCAAC
This sequence comes from Megalonaias nervosa, assembly GCA_016617855.1. Classification (NCBI taxonomy): domain Eukaryota; kingdom Metazoa; phylum Mollusca; class Bivalvia; order Unionida; family Unionidae; genus Megalonaias; species Megalonaias nervosa. The sequence continues at coordinate 18,862 of JAECUM010028863.1, read as the reverse complement.
TCTACTGATCAGTTTAATGGATATGACTGATTAATTTCAAACATTCCCGTCGATAGTCTGGACTACGAAATTCGCTATGACAGAGATAGTAGTGACGTGCCTATGTCGCATCCAATCTATCACTAACACATTGGCATATTACTACGATGTTGCCAGAAAGTCCATTTTGAAACTCTGAAAAAAAATCATCCAGACCAATGCTTCCAAAAGAATACAGCAAATAATTAAGACAAATTCAAATTATGAAGATGCACGCAATCAACGTTGTGCAACCTACTCCGAGAACCTACCGCTTTTCACTACCGCAAAATGCCTATAAATGATCCTTATATAAATCCGTCAAAACCAAAATTATCACGATAATTTCAGGTAACATTAAGATGTAAATTTATTCATATAAAATCAAATTTATTCAAATTAACTCCAAATGTTCTAACAACCATTGAAACTGTGAGTATCTTTAAATTGACATCTTGCCGAATAATTAGAGAATGAACTCAACAATGACACCTGTAATGACAACTACAGCTTTCAGAGGACAAGTGCTAATAAATTTACCGACATTTTGTGCCCTTAAAGAAATCAAGAAATGATCCCTTATGCAAATATGCATGCCTGAATGCATGAAGACAACCACATGTACAGACGAACAGAAATGCACATACATACCTTTCTTAGTCCAATGTATTGTGTAAGGCAAGATCCTATCACTGGGCAGACTGTTTTCCATTTTCTCCTCCTTCAATGTCCGCAACAAGTTTTTCACCTTCTTTAGTTTTTCTTCTTGGCCCGTGCATTCTTGCAATAGAGAATTAGTCTATGTCAAAACATTTAAGTAACTTCAAAAATTAATAGATGTCTATTTTGACAAATTCGAAAGACACCAACCATTTCTTTTTTTTTAAACCTAGGCCACCCTTATACTAGGTCCATCTGAAGAATTCTCTACTTGATCTCCACAGAGGTAATTCATATCTACTAGCAGTTTAATACGATTAGGCTACGTGATTATAACATGAAAATAACTAGACTAATAAGAACTTTTTACTTCGGAAACTACACAACAATTGTAAAGAATTATGAAAATGTAAAGAAACAGTCTCACTCTAACCACTGTCCGAATACAGTGAGATTAGCTGAATCCCCCCACACACACACACACACACAAATTTCAATTAATATTTTCATAATTTGTATATAGCTTAAGTGTTTCATATAATACCTAGCATTGATAATCAGTACATATAAACGTAATCAAAATAATTAAAGCTTAAGATAAATAAAAGGACAGAGATTATAAACAAAGTTCAAGACACCCGCACACAGTAAATAATGCATATATGCTAAAATGGAGTTCTCTCTCTCTCTCTCTCTCTCTCTCTCTCTCTCTCTCTGAATATCATTAATATCCTACTTGTATGAATTTTGCCGACCGTATTTATGTTATTACTTTAAATACAAAGTAATTGTATTGCTTTAGTTAATAGATCAATGATATAGTTGACATATTCATTTTTAATAAATATATCGTCTTAAAGAATCAATACAACTTACTACCGCTATGTACATATGCTAATTTGCATTCATTTCGTTAGAGCGTGCTATATTGACACATTTTAGTAGGTATGTACACTGAAAGAATTCTTATCCTGTATCAATCTGAAAGAATTCTTATTTTGTATCAATCTGAACTAAAATTGTAAAACTATTTAACTTTTATGGTAATATGGAATTTTCTTAATAACATCAGCAGGAACGGTAAACCAAGCATGTAACTTAAATCTTTAGTAGTCCCTATTTGATAACACAATATTTCACCTTTTGAACCCCAACCATCTAAACATTACCACGACCGTCCAGTTTTAAACCTTTAATTTTCAAGTAACTACGAATAGTTGTCAGAATTTAGAGAACCTAATAAAAGACATGAGCGTGGTAAATTTGTTAATTACACCGGCGGTCCAGAAAAATACAAACCTAAAACTGATTAACTGTATATGTTCCTATAATTTCTGATTTTCTTATCTATTTGGCAACATTTCTTATGTTTCTTGCTAGAAAAAAAGAGTTTGTAAATGGGACGAGTATGTAACGTAAATTGAGTTGTGCGATATTCAGTAGAAATCGCTGGTACAGTAAATAGTTTTATGCCTTTCTTCTTGTAAACAAGCAAAGCCAAGGGCGAAACAAACATCTTTTACGCGTAAGAAACGACCAAATTGTTATAATAGCCTCATGTGCTAGTCGCTTTTTCTTTTTTATGACAAGCATGTGTGATGAAGTGGAGAGGATATTAATTTGTCATAGACTGTACACCGAAATATTTATTTACAAATACATATAATTTTACCTATGTAGCGAGACAGCAGGACAGAGCTTGGTTCCTTTTCAATGTCTGCGATGGTCCGCTTCAGCCAAATGCAATGTTTATCTTTGTTTTCAATGGACAACAATCCCACTGTGATCTCAGCCTCAGTTACTGTGTTAAAAATGTATCAGGAAAACATTACATTGGTGCGGGATTAAATAAATGCCATGAAATTTAATTCATATTTGAAATGTAAAGTAGTAGAGAATGTCAATTATTTATTATTGCTATATAATTAGTCTTCAAGATTTGAGTTTGTTTCTTAACAGTCAAGAAAAAGCATATTAAAAATGTTATGGGTTTTCTTTATTTTGATGTCTATTAAATAGCATTTTAAAACTGTAAATTAAACTGATTGTTAATAATTATACCACAAAGGGCGCATGCGTACTCGACATGGCATATTTTCTGGCTGTAGCGTCTTCAAATATTTTCAAAGACGTTTCCTCTAGCGTCCTCTGCATTAGTTCACTCTCTTCCCACCAGGTGTTCTTGGCGACTTTCCTCCTTTCCTCGTCCTTGCTAATGAAGTCAGGCAGATGGACGCTGATGGCATCAAGTATGTATACTGGTGGCACAGCGTTATCGTCTCTATGATACCACCTGCGTGAATGAAATTTATAAGCTGCTCTTGAGATTAAAAATTTCGTTTCCTGGTAACAGTTATGTCTTCCCACCAATACCCCACCCCAAGGAGAAAGACGTGGGAGACATATTGGTCTTGTGCTGACAGTGAAATATAACCTTGATATCTCAAAAACTATTAAGTCAAACCAAACCAAACTGGATATTTCGATATGATGAGTAGGTTTTGAGTCTTGATTAGGTTTTTGGTGACTCTGGCCTTATTTTCAAGCCCATGAGATGATACTTTGTGTTAAGTAAATGACGCCAGCAACAAGATATTTTAATATTGGTATGACCGAATTGGATCAGATATGATGTGATGGGTGTGCAATAATCTGCTTAGCTTTCGTTGTTGAGATGGTTTTAGTAGTTTATTAGATTGTGGTGACGGAAACTTTTCAAGTCACAGGGCAATTGCTGTGCTTAGTGTCGGACTTTACATCTAAACAAGTGAAGGTCACAAGCTTGCATGCGAAAGATAATCAATATGGTTTGACTAAGACATGACCAAAGTTTATATACAAATTCTACGTGGGAATTGCTAGACCTGTTTAGAGTTTCGTAACTTTGAGCAAATTTTCAAGGTTGCAAGCTGACTCTCTGTATTCAGTTATTTGTTTATGCATGTTGTGTGATTGAGGGAGGCCTACAAAGCATAAATTTAAGTCAGAGAGCCTGACTGGACACCTGAATATCTTGAAAAAATATAAAGTTCTTACTGGATTCTGGTAACCATTACCTAAGTTTCGAGGTCACAGAATGTATTCTGACTTTCTTTAACTTCGTTTGAGCATTTTTCCATAATTTACCATTATCTCGGAAAATCTGTTCCTCTTTAAATATCTGTATAAAGCTACATAAGGGATAAATTTAAGTAGTTCATTATATGTCCATTGTAGACATGTTTGACTTTAACTTATATTGCTTTTCTTTACTATCAGCATCAATAGTTGCCATCTTTGGTCATAGCAAATGATCTCCAAGATATCCTACACACAAGGGAACATCTACTTCTTTGCACAAAATATCAACTAGTTAACCTGGAAAGCAAAGCCAAAAGCTTCAAAGAAGAAATACCGGTATGTTCAGCTGAACGAAAGATTGCAGGCCATAGTGCCTACTTATGGAATGATTCCATTGATGGATTATCTAACTGGCATTGGTCATATTTTGACTTTGTAACTTTATACTCGAACACTACGGTATGCTATTTCATTTTTAAGTGTTTTTAAATCTAATATTTGTGACACAGTTCAATTTTGTAAATTAGATTAAAAACGAAAATGACATCGTAATAATTATTTTTTAATCTAATAGTTGTGACATTGTGCATATATTGGAAATTGGATTATAATGGAAAATAACATCTGTAACTTATTATTGTTTTCTTTTAATATACTGTTTTGAAGCTCTTTTGTTGCTGCTCCTGTGTCTTCCGTTCTTTTGTCATCTCGCTATTTTGTCGGCGCTCTTTTCTCGTGCATGCTTTTGTCTGGTTACGGATAATATGGAAAGATAATCTTAAACGCATGGACATACAACAAAGTAAGAATATCAAACGAAAGAAATGATTTGTAATTAATATCCCTGCCTCTCCAAAATTAAACAATCAGTGCCTTACAAATCCGTAAGAATATTAATTCAAGGGAAGACTTACTTTTTACATAAAACGATGGCTTCCTGGGATTTCATGTTGGAAACAAGTTTCTCAAATTCTTCCGCCTCTATTGTCCGTGGAAAGGCAGTGTACCCATACTTGTGTGATAGAAGAGTCTGAAAGAGCACAAACTTTAGCTTTTCAGTCAGAGCCTGTGCAAGGACCAGTAATCATGGCGAAGTGGGGAACTCAGCATGAAAAACACAAAAACAGAGATAATTGCTTTTAGAAAAATTCACTCGAAAATTCATACGAAGAGTGAGCGTTTCTGAAAATATTTGCTATCCAACAAGTTTTCAGGTAACTTAGCAGTATCTTTTGAAAATGAAGTTGACCTTACAAGCACTGATCACAATAACAATGAAAAGAGTACAAGAAATTAAAGAATATCAGTTACGTCCATTAAATGTACTTTTAATATATTTTCTGCAAGATACATGACAATGAAAGTACTAGTATATAAATAAGGTTTTGCTTAAGGACTAATAAAGATTCCAACAACTGTTGGGAATTAGTAATGAAGCTTACAACAAAGTTTCTGAGATTCTTTGTAAAAGTAATGCTTTTCCTTTTTGTTCCTGCGTTAATTATCATTTTCATCCTTTTTCATTCTTTTTTGTACTCAGTTCCTCGACCATTCTCTCCTTGTAGCTTTCAGTCATGTTCTTTTTTCAAATTAAATGCGGAGCTAACCAACTGCTATCTTACAGTAGGATACATTTTATTTCCCAACAATCTGCTTCTCAGTTTATAAAATAAAATGTAGTAGCTGGTAGCTTCAACTGGGGTTACGTCTTCTGATATGTGATAAGCATTATTGAAACTATAAATTATCTTGGTAAATCATCAACCTATTTTCTGGTTTCAGTTTGAATAAAATACGTCTACATTCTAGTCTTGAGAATTCTTTTAAACTTTCCACTGTATAAACTTTTCTGATCAAATTGAAAAGTACCCGGTGTTTTCCATTTCCAACAAATCCTTAAGTTTCAGTTGTAAACCTAATTCTATCAACAAACTGTGTCTCTTACTACTTTTACTCTTTGAAATTTTTTCTTAAATGTATGTCATCTCCATTTTTGTTCTTACTCCATCAGCCTAGGCATATGTAAAGAAGACGTCTATCAATTTTAAGACGTTTTTGTATTCATGTATTATTTATATGCTTACATGTCAACAATGTATGCCTGCCTCTGGCCATCAATCTTACGAATAACGACCGTTCCGTATGGCAATCTTTCTCCTGACTGCATGTGTAATGGATAGGTAGATTGTTCAATTTACCATTCATTCAAAGAAATGTATTTGATTATAATTTTGTCCTGTTTAATTGTTTTCAACGGTTAATTGATAAATGTGTAAGCAGTCGTGTTTCCAGGATCGTAGTAAAGATGACTTAAATATTGTTCTTTGTATTGCTTTGTAAACTCTACGAATCAGTGATTTTGATTGGTATCAAAGCATCCAGAAAATATTGTATGCTTGAAAGTTTGTCTTTGTGCATTATCGTTAAGCCTTCATGACATCTATCTACACTGAAAACTTTATTTTAAGCAGTTTATAATATATTAAAATTTTTATACGTAAGAATATTTTCCGTTCTAGGTGAAAATTTTGAAATTGCTATGGATGATCCAAAGGACAGAATATAATGAGCCATCTTTAGCTATTTAAAATCAAACTTTGTTTTTCATAATTTCTAACTGAGCATTGTAAAAAATTGGACCTGGAGTGATGTGGCGCAAGATGATTGAACTTGCAGTATTCCTCGGCATCTAGTGGCCATCAGAATTATGGCATAGTCATCTTTCCACCTTTCCATTGCCATTTTTATTTAGCCATATCCAAAGATAGTTCGTCGAATGCTGGCACGTGTTTACCATATTAGGAAGCGGTGAATACTTTACTTAGCACGATTAATACCCCTTGATATTGATTGGTAGCAACAACCCAGAACAATTAGGATATTGAATTAAATTGAGAAGCTACCTTGTCCGCTCTGAGTGTTGTTGCCATAATGAAGAAAGCTGACTTAATCTTGAAGAAAATGAAATTGGCTAAATTTTTAAATACTCAATATTCGTTGAGGTTTTCTTTAAAAATCATGTGGTGGAGCTATATTATATAATTAAGGCTTGACAGAATGTTTAATAACAAAAAAAATTCAAAACAAAAGTAGTGTTATCTATACCTTGCAAGATTAATACCGATTGGCTTTAATCTAACACAATAGATAAGATGATGAATTTCAGTTGAATTTAGGACCAATATGACAAACACTTGAATTACTGGGCAGAGTAATATCCCTTTTTGCACCATTTAAATTGTCGGGCAATATTTGACCCCATATGTTCATATGCTTTGCATTGATAGCCAAATGTGAATCCAATTATTTCTAGTAAAGTATGTTCTTCGAGAATACTTTTCCAATTATATACCTTAGGAGAACTACAACTAACTCACAAATACAGCCCTACCAGGTTAAAATCTTTTAGCTAAAAAGCTAAAAGTTATCAGCCCACCTAGGTGGAGGTCGGACAGAGTGATCTCCCCTTGGTACAGGGATTGGCGCCAAATCCCAAGAATATATCAGTTAATACTGGTGTGGAAGGCGCTCTCTCTCTACATTGATGTAAGTGCGGAATGGCTGAGAAGAGTGTATGTGTACTCTGATCGGGTAAGCATTCTAAAAGAAACATGTTTTACTCGAAAAAAAATGTTTACTTCCTTAAATACGACACCCAATCATAATATCTTAGAAGAATAGGTAAGAGGTGAAGTGAGATACATCACCTTATCCCGGAGATGCCAACTCCGGTTCCCAAAGGTATCTAAGACAGCTTCTAGATAATCCGACTGAAGACTCCATATGTCGGGGAGTGAAAATTTTCCTCACATCTGTTGGGACTGTTGTAATTCTACCTTGTCACTAATGTCCCTCATAAGTCGATCTCATCAAGCATGTACCGTATGAAACTGAGGGATGAGAGGGCCATTCCGTTTGTACGAGTTCCTGCTTGCAGAAACATTAGTCTGCCAATACATTAAACAGCCTAGGAGAGGTCAAACTGAAACATAGATTGTCGATGAGGACACCGCATTAGAATATTCCAAGCAGTAAGACAAAGGTCCGGCTACTTGTTCCACTTTGCTGTTTGAGATCAGTCACCACAATGAAGTTATTGGGCAGAAGGAGAACTCTATTCCCAGGTAGGTTCGCCAGCCATCAACAACGGACTTTCAAATACGACATCCAATTCGATGATGTGGAGATATAAATAATGATCCTGAGGCAGCCAAGCTTTTATATCAGTCCGAAGAAGGTAGGGGACTCGCTCCCCCGGCCACCCTGTGTTAGCATCCGTAGCGAACGTGATTGCCGAGGGGAGGGGTTGCAGAGGTATCGCCGATGCGAGTCCCAAGTGTCTTCATAGTGCATCCTCGAATGGTTGCCGATTGAGAGAGTTGGTCCAATTGTCGAACTTCGGTATCCACTTGGACCACGTAATCATTGATATGAGAGCACAGAAAGCGACATAGGAAGATGACGTCCGCTGCCGTAATGAGCAAATCTCGGCTGACGAATGAATATTCTAGCAGATGGATTGCTCGAATGAGGCATATAAATAACTATTGCATGAATTCCAATCTTTCCCGGGGAATACAGTCGTCTCACTTTCACACAGAGACCAGATCTAGTCTACCGAATCTTGAAAGGATACAAGGTTTAAGATGTTCATGTTGGCAAAAGATAGAGAATGAAAGGAGAGTAACACGTAAAATCATGTCTTGCTCCAAAATATAACTGTTGTTTGTAGTTTGTTGTAGGCGAATCACGCAGCTTCTAAACACCGTTTGAGTGGGATGTGAAATTATGTATCTTGCAAGTCCACACGAATTGCGCAGTCATCACAATGGACAGCGTTATGACCCGTTCTTGTATTCGATCGCAAACCCAAGATCGTAACAGCTTGACTGAATGCGTTTTAGGCTGAGGATCAACTGATAAGTGCTGCGTTGTAGCTGAAATAACTGTGGCAAAAAGCTTATATGTGCGCTGAACTTGATACCGAGCCCCGAGGAACTATTGTTGGATCCCCATGAAATGATGGTAAACCTTCCCCATGCAGCCATGAAAGAATTGAGTCTTCTCCTCACTGGGATCTGTGATAAGGGTACAAAGGGGAGGGGGCTGTATGTATATCATTGAGATAGGGATGATTTCGTGGTACGCTGGTGAAAACGATCGACCTCCCTCTTACTCTTTCACTTAGTTCTAGGATTGTTTCCAGTGGCATACGCTCTTGGGACATTCCTGCGACCTTGTTCGTTGCTTTGCAGATCTCTCCGCTGTACCTGAGATTGAGAAGGATGGTGGTATGCCGCGTCTTTCGTCAAACTGATCATTAAAAAGGAGAATAGATGGTAAAGGTTTCGAGAGTATCTTAGGTCATGATTGTAAGGTGGAGATAGAGAGCATTGCCTCTTTTAGCCACCAGTTGTAAGTCCATACCTGCTCTCACAGTTACAGGATGTTGTGTCTCTGTTGTGAAATTGACAATCCTATGAATATGCGCCACTTATTCTGTTCACTAAACTCGTGGGGGGAGGCTTTGAACTGATACTGTGATTATCATGGATAAGTTGTTGTCGAGGGCCCAACGATACTTTGTATACATCTGTGCGAGAGGGTACTTTGGCTGATTGCTTAGTTCTTTCCCTCGATATAGAGCAATCGAAATTGAGTTGAGCCCGGAAGTGGCAAGTTCTATAGGAATCGCCAACAACGATGAATCCTGTGGTGGTGACCCATAAAGATTCCGATTGTGGAAACAATACAAAGTTGAATCTTCCGTAGATAATTTTCACCTCATGTCAGAACTGTAGATCTAGCATGTGATGTATAGAAAAGAGGAAAGAAGTTCGATGAGATTGGGCCCGGAACTTCTGTTCAATACCGCAAGGCGGAGGTTCGCTCATCCTGATCTACAAGTAAAATCATTGAAGCTCGGCTCCCGGACGCTAAGAATGCCTTGGTATAGAAAACTCACTTGTATGTACCCGTTCGTCATGGAATTACGCATATGTTCAGGGTTTTCTGTAAGCAATAGAGACTTGCAGGCACATAAAAAATAAGTATAGTCCGAACTTAATGCGAAGTCGCATAGGCTACCAGTACAAGTACCTAAATGTGTGACGACGATAAAGTGTTAGAAAATTGTAATGGTGGAACATTATTGGCATAGGAAGAGACAAATTTGGAAATATAGATGGAGTATACTTAGAACTGAAAAACTCCTCCAGCTTAAAATGTTATATCTTCCAAAGAGATGCTGGTTTTTGCGAGGTCTTTCGTGACGAGAACGTGCTTCTTGGCATGAGCGTAATTAGTAACTGAGATATTCTTGGGATTTGGCGCCAATCACCGTAACAAGGAGAGATCACTCTGTCCGACCACCACCTAGGTTGGCAGATAATTTTAGCTTTTGGCTAAAAGTTCTTAACCTGGGAGGGCTGTATTTAGAGATAGCAGTAGTTCTCCGAAGGTATTTAATTGGGTAACGTATTTAAAGAAGGAAGAATACGAAGACAATGGAGAACTCCGGTCGTCAAATGTTGTGTCCGTGTGAACAAAAAACATATACAGCTACAAATGTTTCGTATCAAATGTGACTGAAGTAACATTTCGTTTTCACGGTTTATATAATAAAATTTTAGTAGACAGAGACATCCAGTCAGTAAAGACAGGGAAACAAATGGGTAGGCAGACGGATAGAAAGATAGCCAAGCATAAAGAGAAACTGGCAGATGGACAGAAAAAAGCACTGGAAAGACAGACGGGCGGAGAGACGAAAATAGCCAACTAACCAGGAAAACAGAGACAAATGGACAAAAAAGATGAATCAGCGTGCCTAACATATAGAAACACACGAACAGACACATAAACGTACAGAAAAGCAGGCTGGAAAAAAAACAGCCCAAAAGAGAAACACGGAGCGAAACATATACGCAGACAGACCAAAAATAAAAGATATTTACAACAAAGTTTGGTCCAGTTGAGAGTTTCTGGCAAAGTCTAAGTTCCTTTAGACAGAGTTCCGTGCCCATTTGATCGTCTGTTGCTTCGTCACGAATACCCCATCTCATGTCCACCACCTGAAACTCGTACCCAAGCTGTTGACAGAACGACTTCAGCTGCGGATACGCTTGCTCCATCAGATAGTTTCGCTCATTCGTCGTATCTATATTTGGCAAGAAAATACCCCCCCCCAAAAAATAGTATGTATTATTGCTGCATATTTTAATATATGTATGTATTGATGGATGTACGAACGTATTTTTGTATTTATATATTGTTATATATACCATTATTATTATTATTATTATTATTATTATTATTATTCATGAATATAGTTCTTAATGGTTATTTAGTTAATAATATTTTAAATACTAACATTCTTTATGAATGGGTTTGTACTGTAAGATGAGTCCTTTATCAAGTGCGTAGATTCATTGATAAAGTTCCAAGGTTGAGTTGCACTATTGTTCAAGTAAACATCACGTGATGTAGATGGAGGCTGTGGATTTCCTAAAAAGGACAGGTTAACCTAATTTTTTATTAACTAGTTTAACCCACATGACCTTGTTACAGTTCAAATCATTCTGGAAAGAATATGTGTCTCTCAATTGTATTACGAATTAATAATCTATATAAGAAAATTAGTACGTGGAATTGTGCATTCTTAGTAGTAAACGTCAGTAATGGAAGTTATTCATTGAAAGGATTCATTTATTAAATTGAATCATTCGTTGGAATTACAGTGCTTGAAATTTTCAGATTAATTTGAATAATAGCTTTACGGAACTATTATGAATTCATTTAAGAACTATTTGGATTGATAGCCGTCAATGATTACTGTGAATTCATTTAAAGACATTTTGGAATTATATCATAGTGATTATTCCGTACATCAGTACATTACTCACCATCATTCGGAATACCTTTGGAACTCATATGGATTCCTCGATACTTGTAGGATTTTAGTATTGTATTCAGCATACTGTAACTTATTTTGACTTTTTCACTTTGTATTTTAACGAAATATATTATTTTCAATTATATGAAAACATGTTGGTTTTCACACTTTCTTGTTATTTATTTTAAGACAATAAAGACGTAACTATATATATATATATATATATATATATATATATATATATATATATATATATATATATATATAAAACTGAAAATATGTGTGTCCTTCTAAAGACTCTTAAACATGCATGTAGGAGATTTGTTTGTCATTCATAAGTGGATGGGTGAACTGAGAGATGGATTAACGGAAGGAGTAGAGTGATTACGGCGCTTTGGGATTTTTGTTCCATTTCTATGTCACACACACACACACACACACACATACACACACACACACACACACACACCCATCCCCAATGATTATTACTTACTTTCGCACGCAAGCCACATGCTCTGTACAACCCGTGGGTTATTAATCCTAAACTTAGTCCCCAAAATACCTCACATTTAAACTACTTTTTCAACTACCTGGCAAACCAATACAATAAAACAACGCAAGCAAACAAAAAACAAACAAACAAAACAAACAACAACAAAAACCCATTAACAAAATCGTTCAGTTCCAATAATAAACAAATATGCCTATTTTTTCGCCTACCATAAACAATACACAACAAAAGCTGGAACATCATGTGGTCGAAATGTGTTCCAGTTGGAGAAACTATTCCAACGAACACATATGCGACCACCCACGATGTGTCCGATTTGCTGGAGAGGAAATGGAGATGCACATTGCTACAAAACATATACCACGATACGCTTGCGTCGGATATAGCAAATCTTTTACAAGGGCAACAAGTATCCGATATATTTAAAGACGGTCGATAGATAGCCAAGTATCGCATACATACACGAGCAGGAGGAGCTGCCCTATCTGCTGCTGGACCTGGAGCAAAAGCAATTCACTCCAATGTTCGCGTACATCCATCTAAAAACAGTTTGCCAGATACCCTTTATGTTTGTATTGACTCTACGACTCCGTACAATGGACCAGCTCCATCTCTGTACCGATCTATAATTGCCTCTATACTGCAAAAGGAACCACATGTACTCAATGCGTTCCGATTGCAGAATCCAAACACAATCACACCAGCATCGATTTTGGTATGCAAAGTAGACACAGCCAATATTCCAACCATCGAACTCTTCCAATTGCTGCCGGTATTTTTGCAATCTCTACGCGCAGACGGAATTTGCTTCTATGCAATAGATGCTACCAACGACTACCTTGGTTGCCTAGATTGACCCGCGATGGTACAACATCTACAAAATAAACACTAATTCATGCCGAACCTGCCTATAATTATTGATGTTATGCTGCGATACTTTCTGACAAGACTCTGTTGTTGGAGAATGCGAGTTGTCGAATGAGGGTCCTCGATACACCTGCGGAAAATTGGTAGAGTAATTGAACCTGTTACGTCTTTAAATAATAATGTCCTATCACGAAGTAAATGTCGGCCTTAGTGAAATCAGCTGGGAAAAATAAAAAACGCAATAAAAACATTTGTGGATTCACACTGAAACTTTCTCCAACAAAATTAATTTGAAATGTCCTCGCAGAGGCGTTAATGGCTGTCGGACTGCATCCGGGATGGCGTTGAAAAAGGCAGTGGGAGGAGGGTTTGGTAGGTTTATGAAAAGGAAAGGGCCGTCAAATACCAGGAACAAGTCGTCGAATACCGTCGGGAAGATGTCTTCATTTGCCCGGTGCAAAACGCAGAAGGCCACGCACCCATTGACCGATCTTTATTTACTCAAGATGGTAGAATCAGTCAGGCATTTTCACTGTGTTTTTATCGGAGATGAACTTGCATCGATGGTGCCACGTAAGCATGAAATTGTCAACCTGGATTTGACAAAAGGATTCACTGGGTCACTGGGTCACATATATGGCGACACCTCGACATCGACTGTATTTTGACTCATATGGCTTTGCACCACCCGTTGAAGCCGTTGATTATTTAACAAAGGGCACTAGCACCCCAGTCATGGACCTGGACGACAACCATTATTTTACTCACTATACCAGTACAAACGCAGTTGCATGGACGAATATGTGGTCATCTTGTTGTTGAAGCGTTGCATGCACTGGCAGGAAACAACATTTCCTTACCACCAACCCCGCAAGCACTCATTGATTTCACATTAAAGTACGTTTAATATTACACAAAATGTCAATTAATATTTATGGACGTTACTCAGCCCGACTCGGTGCTGTTGTAGATCTGACAAGGTGTGCCATGAACGCGGATTTGATTGAGTTTACTAGTCGTGATGGTGGTGGCGGTGAGCTTGTGGTTTTGAAGATCAAACTGGTAACATTAAAACGTCTAATGTTGACATTCAAGCTATCGTTGTCAGAATCAAATGCACTATTGCAAAGAACCTGACTGAAACCGCTGAAACAGTGGAATCATAGCGGCGTGTCGGTTATGTTGCGTTTATCAAAGAGTGTGATGATGATGATGATGCTAATGCTGCAACAAAACAATACATGCATGAACAGATCGCAAATGTGCCACCACCACCACGTGTAATAAGTTTATCTATTACATCCATAGGAGTTTTGACCAGTAAAGGAGGAATTAGTTGGCAGCTTTAGTAAATGGTAACTGATTTTCCCTGACGTAAATGTTTTAGATATACCTAAATCTCAAATCCTAAAGGTGCGCAAGTATGGAACGTATTTATTCATCTTACGCGGCTTTTCTGTTGGATGGAGTTCAATAGCAACGCTCAAAAACTTATATCTAGTGTGGAGAACTTACAACACGTAACTCCCTAGACAGTAAAGTTAAAAATAAGTATATATACGAAGACATTATCATCAGTCGTCTGAAGATATTCAATTCGAATGATTCAACATCTTTCCACTTTGGTTTTTTAACGTTTTCGTTGGTTGGTTGTGTTTAAGATTAGATGATGGATTCAGAATTTATCGACCGGGTGTTAGACCAATTGATAGCGGACGTAAATGTCGATTGCAATTCTGTCCCACTTTTCGACGAATATCTGCTTCTGAATGGTGTTATCAGACTCTAATATACACTCATATACAGTATACAGTCAAATAGAAATCAACCGGTAGGACCACCAACTCTAGGTCAGCTTGGAATTTTCCCATGTGAACGTGAAAGCACTCAATCGTTGACTGCACCACCAGGTGCAAAAACACTCAGAGATTGCTTTTACAACGACGAAGCGGAATTTACCGCTGTATCCACGCTGGTTAGGTTCACTCACAAATATTTAACACCAACATTGACGAAGCTGAAAAAGGGACAGATTTCCATTGTTATTCAGCAACGACGAGCTTGATCTGGTAATATTTATTGGACAAAGACGATCGTTAGAGGTTAAAGATCCAGGTGTTATCGGTGTGGTTTTAAATGAAAATGACGCTAGACGCCCAGAATGCGCAATCGCCTGAAATTTAAATATTCCCCAAGAATATATTTTATATAATTGTATGACAGTTGTACCAGTAAAGAATGGAAGTGGCTAGAAGTGTGTGTGTGTGTGTGTGTGTGTGTGTGTGTGTGTGTGTGTGTGTGTGTGTGTGCGTATTGCACCTGGGCATGATGAGTCCGGACAAGGTCTGCCAGTTGTGCAATTGTATTACGCAATTGTATCATTAACAAAAGAAGCATGAAGGAAAGAACCCCCAATGTTACCGACGTGAACAAATAATCGAAGCGGAGCAACAACTGCAAAATGAAATCACCAAGAGAACCGCGTTGATAATGAAATACAAACGCGTGTGTTTGGTTGTATAGGCCTTTTGCGGGCTTGCAGCAGCAACAAATGTTGGTCTTGGTGTGACAGAACGCACGGCAACAGCAATCATCGTAGGTGCATCACTCGGAGTTATTGTTGGGGCTATAGCGATATTAACCGGTGTTTCTTGTGGTGCTAGCAAATTAATTTCGACTCAATTACTTACACAAATACTTGTCTATTCAGAACTGCTTGCAGCGGCTCAAAGTAGTCTCAACACAATTAGTAAACTGTATTCGGTGGCTATCGAGGATAAAATACTTAGCGCTGCCGAATTCGAGAATGTATTTGCGGAAGTAGAAGGTCACCAACAACTCAAAGCGCAAATAAGAACCCGTGCGGTTACGGATTTACAGACAATAAAAGTCGAGTTAAACATAAATACCAACAACAGTTTCTCATAGCGGTTTTGTTGGTTACTGCTCGGCGTCACTATATGACTCTAGCTGCTTGTTTAATGCTAATAATTCACATGTTGCGCATAGTATTTGGCTTGCTTGCTAAAATAAGTCAAAGTGATGGGGGATAGAGGTGTGACCTAGAAAAGCAACAAAAAAACTAAAACCTCCATAATCACTCTGCTGAAGGATCTAATCTGATACCGTCAGGTCGAAGATAGAAAATTGTGAAATCAAAGTTCGATTAATAAGATATTTGTGAAGTCCAATCTTATTTAAAATGCATATGAATAAAGCAAAGAAAAAACCTGTGAATGTGCTACTGGTAAAAATTCTGACGATCTTAGCAGATGATGGACATTCGATGTTGACGTTGCCATGAAGAGCCATGTAAGGTGCCGACACTGTTTGGTTCTGCATTAGTGTCGCTTTCATATCGTCAATTTTCTTCAACTTCGCTTTCATTTCATTTAAACGCTCTTCCGTTGACATAGTTGACGATCTCAGCAGCCTCTCTTTGGTCTTCTGTCTTTGCAGCATACCTGGTGAAACATAAAATAAGGAATGAGCGTTTTCTGTAATGAAATAGTTGACTGAGTGATTATTTGCGTGGTTGATTGATCATTTCTGTTTACCGACACAAAAGCACTTTCAAGCATATATATATATATATATATATATATATATATATATATATATATATATATATATATATATATATATATATATATATATATATATATATATAGTGAAGCAAAAGTGTCTGGCCCAGAGACTTACAGTGGCGGTTGACCAGCCATGTCTGGTGTTGGTTCGAACTCGCGCACTTCTGCGCTTACTTCCATTTGCATATGCTCCGATTTGGGCAAAACCCATCTACTGTTATTAACATTTGAAATTAGTACATATTTTTTATATTTCTGTCAAGGTAACGTAATTCTTTTTTTTCAGGGAGTACAAATTATTATTATTCTATGCATATAGCTACACAAATGGGGGTGCGGGAATGCAATGTAAGCTCTATATAGATAACTTTCAAAAGTACTGATATTTTTTTTAAATCGGTGATAAAATGATGATTACACTCACCTCTTGTTACGGGAGTCTGTAATTCAACCGTACGTGTCTGTAGCACTGGGGTTGTTGAATGATGGGGGGCTGGCTGTGGTGAAACAGGGCCATTTACAGTTTTACTCTGACCGACATCTCTTTAATAATAATAATAATAATAATAATAATAATAATAATAATAATGTAAACTCCATTTAAAACGAAATCAGGTTTAATGAAATATCGGATATTACGAAGTACATCAGAAGTTTCTTTCACGTGATTTATGTAACAATTTTCCTCGGTCTTTCGCCAATATTTGCAATGGGCTCACACAAAAAATTGTTGTCAATGAAGGGTTCTCAGAAACATGCTAACACCAAAAGTAATTTTCCACTCGTCGAACTAAGAACCACACATTTACGAGACTCTTTTTTCACATTTAAATGGTTTGAATTGCTTCACATTAGTTATATTTATCTGCACGCGATTCGAAACCGCGCATTGGTAGTTAATTAAGTATAGCAAGTGCGTCCTGTGTTGGTTACTATTACAGCATCATCGTTTCTTCAGACGTCATTTTTGTGTCATGCCAATTTAAAATATTTTTAAAGAGGTATGCAGTTTATAGTATCAAAGATTTTCCAAAGTGACCTTGGAGATATAGGATCGTAGTATATACAATTTTAATTACTTCTCCCTTTTCTCCTTTTTGTGAATAAAATAAATACAGTTGGCCGTAGTCCAAGTATCCTCTGATCTTCACATTCCTTTGTACGTAACATGACAACAATCTACATATCTAAACACTGGCCGGAAAGGTATAAACTCGGACTAAACAAATAATTTTTGACATTCAAAACGAGTCGTTATTCCAAAGAGAAATAGTAACTATGTGAACAGCATTGTTTCACAAGTTAAAACTGATAAACATTTGTTTCTAACCCTTCAGTCAAATTCCTTAATTGATTCACTAATTAGTCAGTCATTTCGTTCCCGCCTTCTCCGCATTACCTTATTCGACTTTTCTCAATAGATATGGTTTGAGATTGGTGTGCCAATTACAGCCAAATTTTAAAAGGAGAAAAGATAAATTAGAAATGGATCGCTGGGTCTAATATATCATGGATGAGTTTTCTCGACCAGCTCTCATGCCAAAAATTACCATATGACTTGCACTTTGTATAACGATCACAATCAAGTGGAGAGGGCAGATATTTGCTTTACATTATAAAAGATAATAAATGGAAGAAGAAGATCCAAGATTCTTGGCGTAGAGCGAGCGAGCGCGCGCGCGTGTGTGTGTGTGTGTGTGCCAAATATATAATATTTTTCAGTATGAAATATGCACCATATTTAGTACGGGTGTACCTTGTTCCAACTACTAAATGTCGCCACTCAAACACACTGTATTTAAACCAAGGTAGATCTAACTAAAACAGCAAAGTATTTGTACACATTGTAAATCGGCAGTATTTGAAGCATTGTCTGAAGTTAGAATCGTCACGGAAAAATCGACTTCTTATCCAGGAAACAATATCCAACATCAGTTTGGTTGTAAGCACCAGTTAATGCAAGAAACAAATATAAAATCATAATAAATCGTACAAAGCAGAAGAAAATTCAATAATAAAACAAAAATTAGGCATATTTGGATTTTAATACCTACGCGTTACTTTGTTTGTTCGTCAATCCTTCAGAATATCCGTCTGTTAGTGGATCAAAAATATTTTCACAACTTTTGCCCCCTCAACCACGGTAAAGACTTTAAATAATGCGGTCTAAAATGTTCATAGTATCAATTTGAGGTTGAAATGTTTTTCTTTCGTCTTATTAATATTTGTTGCTTTTATTTTGGTAAGACTACAAGAAAAACATTGAGC